>JADLZN010006649.1:0-18976 GCA_018155175.1 Sinocyclocheilus anophthalmus | reverse complement strand
TAGATTTTCTGTTTATTTACAGGTTTAAATGGGATTTTAAATCGCATATTTTAAATGTGTTTCAAAATGTTTGGATGCCACGAAAGTATGAAAGTTTACTGGTTAAAATTTACCCTGCAAAGCCTTCGTTGGCTACCACTTTGTTTCTTACTCTATAAATAGCCATTGGACTTCCCTGGGACAGTCAGACAGAGCCATTAAAACACAAATCAGTAAGCATGGAGACGGCTAATGATCGACCCAGCAGATCTATGAGCAGCAGGGGAAAATTCCTCATTATAAGCTATATGCTGTCTAACTGCTCCCACCTGAAGGCAACATTCTCCATATCCTTTACCATAATGCCATGCTCACTGACCACTCACAGTATTTACAAATACAGGTCTGATTAAAATATTATTATTATTATCTTATTATTGTTTCCTCATTTAAAGGGATAGTTCACCCAAATGTAAACATTCTGTAAGTGTGCGTAAACACTCGTACCTTACATCAGTTCTTAAATTCAAACATGTTTGAATTACTTTAGCTTTTGTTTGATTAACAGCTCTAAATTAAAGTTGTTCACTGATAATCTTCCCCTCCATTGAGCTGTTAACTGCTGCTAACGAATCATTGAATCAATTGAGCATCAGTCCAATGATTCATGAAGCGGACAATGCTACTTCTTTAATGGATGTGCCAAGGAAAGCTGGGGAGGCTATCAAAATTAACGTTATCATATAGCTACAAATGGTAACACTTCATTTTACAGTGTCCTCGTTATGTCACATGTACTTATTATAGTATTACAGTTTTTCTCGGTTGCTTAAACACATTTCTTGAAACTATGCCTCGTATTCTCAAAACAGTAAACACAAATTCATAACGTCTCACCCAATTCCCCAAACATCCTATTTTCAGGTCAAAATGAAGCTCTACACTCAAAACCATTCACTCTTGCTGAAATACCAAATACCAAATACTTTGGCCTCAGACATCACACACAAACCCTCAAAAACACACACACTACAACATAGTCTTACACACTGGTGAGATCAATTCAAAACAATACTACAAAAACCAAAAACCAAAACCAGTAATAAGTTATGTTGCATGTGGTTCTCCCCCTCAAGGAACTTTTCACATAATGAACACGTGTATACATTTGCACATTTTTTATTCCTTAATGTACTGTACAGTACAATACACCAAACAACAACAAAAGATATTCTGCCCCAGCATCACATCTTTGTTCTGGGTCAGGCCAGAGAATCTCGTCAATATCACAGGCTATACTAGCCCTAGCTAGGCAGCGGGGTGAAAATCCTCTTGCATGCCTGATCCACTCCTGGCATCAGCTGAAATGTCTAGTCAGGCTTCTTCCATTCCATCGTCTCTGTGTCCTACAAAAATAGATGTACTGATAACTGTAACATCCTTTTTACAAAATGGAAGCGAAAGAAACTATATTGATGTAAGGCAGTTGATGCTATGTGTTTGTAAAACAGAGTAGCCTCAAAAGTTTTACAGTAGAGTACACGACCGGACACTATACTGTTGTTTCCTCCGAAGGTTCTTATGATCGAGGTCTGACGGGGCAAGAAAACTTAAGTTGGCTGAACTCATGCAGTTCCTCCCTTAGGCATACATGGACAAGGACTTTTCCTTTTTTTCTTGGTCAACTTTGGCACGAATCATCTGAGACTCCGTGTCTTCCTTCCCGCTCACCCCGTTCAACGCCCATCCTTGTCGAGATCGTTACAGGGTGTCAAACCGTTTCCGAGCTTCTATTTCCTGTGTCTACTATTAACCTCTCCTCCTGCCTTTCTTCGCTCCCCTATCTGGCTCTTCGTGTGTTACTAATCTCTTTTCGCTCTCCTCCTTTACTCTTGTATGTTGGCCTTACCCTGTGTAGTTTACAGTTCCCTGTCAGCCGTCTTTTAGATCATCGGCGATGACTACCACCAGTATATGTTGGTGTAGCTCCCATGTCCTTTCCCCTTCGCTAATGTTCTTTTAGTGTGAACTTGGTTTCCCCGTTTATCTATGTCTAATTGAAGGTTTGCTCGTACTTGCTGTGTTGTGCATATGCAACCTAGGCGCATGTTTATCTAGTGTGTCGATGTTGTGAGTACTTTTCGTCCTGGGCGGAGTTCTCAGCGGTAAGATGGTCGCTGTCTACCCATGTTATTTGCTGTCTTATAGACTCTGAGCGTTATGGCAAGAACTTGACTCCAACCTGCTTCGTGTTACCACTAGTATAGGTATTTATGCTACGTCGGCATTTTCTATTAACTGTATTTTATATCATTGTGTTTAGGCATTAGTATTTCGCATGAACTCCGTAAGGCGATCTTGGTGTATAGGTAGCGTTCTTGGCTTTTGTCTCTCTTGCTGCGTATCCGAGGTTCAACCCACAATCTGGTATTCCTTCCTTGTCACAAAGGGGTGATAGTGTGTATAGTAGGAAATGGCGCTCCGCTGCTCTTTTGCTAAATGCGCTTATGTGCGTCCCCCTTTGTTATTTCCCCTTATATGTTTCCGCTGCACCCCGTGTTCCCCCTACAAACTGCCCTTGGTCGACTGAGTTTAATCCCTTCGAAGTCCAAATCGTGAGGGGGAAAAAAATAACTGTCAAAAGTAAACCTATAAATATATTACCCATCACAACGCACTTCCCCGCCTTTACACCAAACTTCCTGATCCATTGTATACATCTTTGTGTGCTTAGACTTTGTGAGCATAGTAACTTACTGTACACATATTTTTTGCAGGCCTAACAGTTAGCACATTAATTAAATGTGTAAAACTTCAAATAACTTGTTATATCATAGCAGCCGGCGTTTTATGGTATGGATTTTTTCTTTTTCATTAATTGAAAAGAAAGTGCTCGGATTATTCTTCTAAAAAGGTCCTATTTTGTGATCCTCAGAGAAAGAAACGTCAAGCATTTTGAAAGGTACTATGAAAGGAAAGCGGGGAAATACAATGATAGGAGATGTGTGATGTGAGGTGATATCCCTTTAAGAATGTGCGTTATAGAATTTTTTTAAAGCACAAAAAAAAATAAAAACAATTAAAAGTGTTCAAAGATGATGCTGCAACAATGTGGGTAAAAACTGCTGTCACAAAAAGGGAATATCTTGGGGCATCCTCTTTGTCTCCCCGTGTCACTTTAATGGTTACGCCACCCCATCACTGGGATTACTATTCACAAGTAGCGGACAGTGTTCTGAACAGCCATAATTAACAACAGCTCATTTATTCTTGCACTCTTTTTCTTCCCCTGGAGATCTCCACCGTCAACAATCAATCGGGTCTAGGGTTAGAATCACAAGGGTGAGTCATATCAAAGATAAAGCAATAGGTCTCTCGGCACAGAGCATGCGAGGATCGAGGTCGCAGAGGAAGTAGCGCTGACTTGCCGCACGTTACATTAGACATTGATGCTTAATAAAAGCAGATGCTCTCCCGCAAGCCATTCGTCATGTGTTGGCTCCTTCGCGTCCGCTCGCCTCGTCCCCTGCCTCCTGCGTTGCGTTCCCTTCTCGTAGTCCTGTCGTCTGTCACTGTCGTTTCTTTCTTGGCGTCGAATGGTCTGTCCGCTTTTGTTTCCGTTTCACGCGTCGCGTGCTCAGTTGCTGTGGTCCTTCTTCCGCCGTCTATTTGATACTGTATGCGCCTCCTAGCCCCACGAGCAAAGGGCGCATCCGACAGATAATCAGCTATGAGCTTCTATCGCCGTGTGTGTACCATGTTCGGGACGGTGTCGAGGCGAGGAGGAGGTGTTCTTGCACGGATGGCGCCCAGTTCTAGCCATTTAGGTTGTGAAGTAACCCCTGAGAACATCAGGAATGCTAGTCTGTCATTCGCGCAAACGTAACTTTTATTGGCATACCAAAACATGATGATTTTCAGGCCCTTCAGCATTTCTTTATTTCTTTCGTGCTGTTCGATCGTGATATTTCTGGTCCGTTCACCTGCGACTTCTTTTCCGTCCCCCCCCCCCTTTTTTGATTGTCCACAGCACCTTACCTTCTTTTATACCTTCCTTGGTTAATTCTTCTGTTTTTTCCGGAGACTTTTTACATGTTGACCCGACCCCAATTGCTCGATGAGTGTAAATTTCCCGCGCATGATTGAGCGAGACGCGCAATTATTGGCTCCCATCCTCAAGGGTACTGTAAGGCGCTTTCCTTAGGCTAGATCTCTGCCGCGCGCACGCCTCCGTACAGGTGCTCCGCTAGATACCGCCGTACTTTCGCCAATTTCGACATGCGCGGAAACCTACCTTCATATGCCCCCGCCTGTAGTCTGTGTGCATTTTTTTTTCACTCCCTCGTGTTGGGTTATAGTCTTTTCCCACTGCCATAAAGCGTTACCCCGGTTGTAGAGTGCTCGGTGTGTGTTTAACTCTACCCGCTTTCCTTAGTATGTTGTGACGTTTGTTTCTGATGGCGTACAGCAGAACGGGAACTTCTTGCGCGTTCATTGTAATTGCTTGAATAGCCCGTGCAACGCCCCTCCCCCCTAGTAACCTACTGAACGGGCGCAAAATGCTCCTACGCACTGCTTAATTTCTTCTAGTGCTCGGTAACATAGACAGGGCTCGCTTGTCATCTAAACATCTAGTATCAAAATACATCCTTGTATCCGGCAACGGGTCTGCCAGCCAATGTAGTGCTAGCCGACGTATGTAGCAATTGCTTCTACACAAAATTCGCATAAAAGCACACTGTAAAACACTGGCTCGTAATTTTGATGGTCTAAAACCACATACGTGTAATACTCCTTTTGAATCTTGATGCGGGTACTTTGTACTGTGACCTTCTCAATATCCCCAAAAAACGCAAGTGCTTTAGTACAACTACCGCAAAATTTCCCACAGGTGCCTTTGCGTCCGTCCGCTTGTCTAGTCCGAGTGATTGTCTATTTTGCTGCATAGACCTCCGATTCGTAGACCATGTGTACTTGTATCTTTGGTGACTCCCCACACGCTGTAGCTCTCCCAGACCTCAATATTTTTTGTCGCGGCCTGATCTTGAATTTAACGTTAGGAATACCTTCCAAGGGCAAAAAAGTATGGATAAGTGTGGCGTACTTCTTGTATGAGGTCTATACACTCACAAAAATGGACCATTTGGATATTCCGTCCTAGCAATCGATTACCCAATCATTTCTGTTCTTGGATGATTTCCCCACATCCTAGATTTCTGGTAATTACTGCGTTCCACACACTGTTGTACTAGCCTTCCCAGGGTGGGTCTAACAAGAGGCAGAGCTTGCCGTATTAATCTCCGATGTGATTACCCCTCTTTTGTAAAGGAGGTCAGCTTGTTCTTGCTTCCCCACCCTTTCCTGTCCGTTCGCCTGACCTGCCGTACGTCTTGTTTGTATTATATTGTATCTGTTTTTCAAATATGTATGGCAGGCGTTGTGGAACAGTACTCGCCGGTGTCTTTTCTGCATCCCTGGAACGTCTATGTGGTTACACCAAGCTATGTGCTGTTGCCTTAAAACTACGGTAATCCACTACTTCACTCTCCACAGTTCATTATGCATGAGTTGATACCTATGGAAGAGCGTTGTTACAAAAAGAAAAAAAAGTAGAATGGTCTCTTGAATTTTGGACCACTGTATGCTTTGTGTGGGACAGTCATTGCTCATTGCCGGGAATGTAACGGTCTTCAGCATTTTACACTGCCCATGAATCAGTAACTTGAAATTTGTGAGACCGCTGCGCGTATATCCCGCCCCTTTCAGGTGACATGACCCGCACACCAGCTCGTAATGTTTTTGACCCCGCAACCGGCACCATCGAGACTAGCCAACAGCACCTGCTTCCGGTCACACCTAATTCCTCTATCCCAGGGTTCCTAAATGTAGCTTGTCTACCACCCTTATACTGTATTTCTGTTCCACCCCAACCCCTCTCACACATCCTATGGGGTCGAGTGGCAAGTCAATCTCATGGGAATCTGCACGTAATGGAGGGTTAGAACAATTGGCTAGGCCCGGGTCCCTAAAGCATTATTGATCGGCGGTTTTGGCAGCTTTCTGCCAAGATGCCAGTTGCGGTGTTTTGGTGCAGGCGCGCGCTAGACGTATGATCTAGTGGCAGGGTGCGCTGGAACAGGCGCCAGCAGATGTTTGGCGTTCAGTTTCTTCCCGCAGTAAGTTCATAGTCCGCGATATACAGCTATGGGTGATGCAGTATTGTTATAGCTGTCCCTGCGGTATTTTTAGCTGCAAGGTCTCGCCCTTGTAGCTCACTGTATTACCCTTCGCACAACATCACCCGAACTAATAAAGCCAGTAGTCCACCGTGAGACGGCCATCTCTTCCTGGTTCCCCGGATCCTGTTATAGCGGGTTACAGGCGCTGCGGTCTTTCTCAAAGGATCATAGTTCCCCCCAACATTAACAGTTGTTGCGTGAAAGAATGTTATCTGATCTAGTTCAAGCCTCATTATGTCTAGGTGCTGGCGTCCCTTTGTATTATTGCAATGACCATGCAGCTTGTTCAGTTCTTACCCGCCTTCCCGATGTACTGGACGGGTGTGTTACTTGTGGCTCTGTGATGGTTTATCAGCTGTTTGGCCTCTATTGCTGGACCCATTCACTGCGAGGCTCCTGAGGAGCGTTCGGTGATGTCATGTTCGATTTCCCATATTCTTGACGCACTGAACCCTCTAGGAGTTCCGTATGCAGATTAATCTTCTTAACATTTGTGGCTGCGCTCTGCTCCCCGCCTGAGGGTGTCAATTGTCTTTTGGGGTGCAAGCACAACCCGCCGTGGACCTAGTCAAGGCAAGCTCCTATTTAGTCTAAAGGTGATCTGCAGAGTCTCAGATGTTACCCCTTTGCCTCCCTCCTTGTCAGTTATACTTCATTCCCCTTCCCCCTACATGTAATGGTAAATCTTTTCCATACGCGTTCGTTGTAAATCTTTGCATATTTCATGTGTGTGTGGTGGTCTTTCGGGGTTTCTGATGCCTGTCCCAGTAATATTTCCGGTGTCCCTCTGCGCCCTGTCCCCTCCTCTGACGCATTATCTGTGGTGTTCTTGCGACTCTAGTTCTCTGCCCAGGGTTAAGTGGATGCGCCTGTCCCGGACTTATCGGGTTGGATGTTTTCTAGTACCTCCCTCGCTTGGTCCTTCCTGTATGTGTTATCTTACTTCGTGACCTGGGCCCTATTCTCCTCTTTTTGCGTTATCGCTTTCATACTTTCCTCTTTTTTCAACCGTGCTGTCATCTCTATCTCCCACTGGAACCTGTTCTGGGGTTCCATCCCACTATCTTTCTTTTTACGCATTTTTCACCACGGCTGCTGCTCTCTCAGGACCCGCCTGAGTGAGCTTGTTTGCATAGACCAAGCCACGACGCTGGTTTTGCACTTGCGCTGCCGCCTCGGCTGTTAAGATGATGGCCTATCTGTTCTGACGCGACGATATTTCGCCAGTTTTCCCTTTTCCGAGTGTCAATAGCTTTTCTGCCTTCACTATTATTACTTATTGGCCAAATGTTCTTGTATGCTCTTTATCCGTCATGTACCTTCGTTCGTCCCTTTGTTCCCCCCTCTTTTCTTTTCTTTCTCGAGTTACCGAAGGTCTGTTTTTTCTTCGTCCCGTCTATCACGCAACTTTGCGACGGGAACAACCCCCTATTCCTATGTGCACCGCTTCTCTCTAGATACCTGTCTCTCATTCGACCCCCGATTGAAGCCGCTTTACAGGAACCTTTGCAAGAGACAAGAATTATTCGGATACTAAATATTTTGAGTCTTTACCACCTTGCATGTATATAGTGTACCTTTGTTGTTTGTTTTTAAGTTTTTTGTTTATTGAGCTCTAAACCTGTACAGATGCAAAAAAACTTTTTCTAAAAACTTGGGTCTCTCGTCCCACTATTACACGTATGTTCATGGATTCTGTACAGCGACAACAGTTATGTTGCCTCTAATCCCCCCCTTCCCTCCCACCCTTAAATCCGCCAGCTTCAAACCGACGAACCGGCAGGTCTGTCGTGGCATGGTCAGTTTAACATTGTAACCACCGGGCCGCAAGCGAGCGGTCACTATACATTTTGTTCAGCTTTGAGTAGCCGTTAGCTCAATAACCTATCTAAATGATCTCACTCCTAGATCCACACACACACCAACTATAAACGGAAGAATCCCACTCAACAGTATTACACAACTACCTACCACAAGATACGCAAACGCAAACCCCACCCGTTAGAAGTCAGTATATTGTTTATTTCATTTTTATAACATTGAACATGCTTATCACTGGCCTACAGTCCACAGCAGTCCAGTCCGTGGAAGATTTATTTATTTATTTATCAAGTGTTGGTTTATGTAAACATGCACTGAAGTCTTAGAATGCTGCATAACATCTTGCTGGATTTAAATCAAGAGTTTGAAGTGTTTAATCAAGACGAACACAAAAATCATTCAGTTTATTGCATTTCATTGAATATCATTTAATGTATTTTGAACCCTTTGATAACCCTTTCATTGCTTTTAATATGTATTTGATTCTATCTACTAATACATATGGTTTATAGCAGGTGTTAACAGTGATTAACAGCCATTACTAATGATGAGCGGGGTCGGGTGGGGTTGCTATAAACCATTAAAGCTCATTTGATTAGAGAGAATAACCACCCCGCTCTCCTTTCGTCAATCACTGTGTCACACCACCCAACACACACCATTCAACACAACACAACACAACAAAACACAATCCAAAACAAAACAAAACAATCCAAAACAAAACACAACACAAAACAACACAACACAACACAACACAACAAACAACACAAAACAACTCAACACAACACAGCGAAATCATTTACGACTCTACACGGCCCCCCCTGCACACCCACAGCCCGGCAGAGGGGGAAACTATAACGACTTCACATGCTTTTACATACGACAGGGGGTCTGCACGTGAAGCTGGGTACAAACTCGTGCCGGTCAACAGGTACCACGGAGATCCTACAGAGCAACGTGTCAGTAATCCCGCGAGGAGAACAGGTACGTAGCCTAAATCTGCTTCAACGCTTCTTTCCAAATCGCTTTAAAGGCTCTTTATGACGTCATATTAAGACGTTTCGGAAGGCCTTTTATGAATAGGGCTACGCAATGTCTCCAATTTAATGGAGTTACATTAGGCCATAAATACCAACATAAAAGCCAAAAACACTTGCATACATAGTGTGGGTTCTCAGTAGTTTATTAAAACAGATATTATCTTTTTTTTGTGAAAGTCACATTGAAATTGTGTTTTAAAAAAAAATGTTTTATGATAAACATGTTTACCACATATATTTAGTTAGGGCTACTTTTCGAATGCCGTTTATGCATACTATAGTTTTCATTCTTCAACTTTCAATTAACTATAGAAGTCCATCATAAAATAATAAAAAAATATTTCTATATTTATTATTTGAATATGAAAATGTCCTTCCGATGCGGTGTTACTGCACCACAGCTATTTGAAGTTTTTTTTCTCTCTCTCCAAACTTTGACACTTTTGTTTACATGAAAGAAGACAGTGAACGTGAAAATGGGGAGTGACGCAATCAATCATAAAACACAGCCAATCAGAACATAGCTCTAAGTTTGCCGCTCTCTAATACTGACGCCGCTGAAGAGCGCAATACGGACGGTCGCTGTGATTTTGCCAAGTAAGACATATTCCTGGATCAACATAACTGTCCAAAAAATAGACTTTACCCAATCCCTACCCCTAAACCAAACCCTACCCACAATTTATTCCTAAAATCAGTGTGAAATGATAGCTGCTTAACAAGGGTGTAGAAGCACCTAATCCTGATTGTACACTCTAAACAGGACATTCCGAAAGTTATCTCTTAATTCTGATTGGTTGATTGGAATGATGTTCCAGGATCAACAAGGAGGTCAAATCACGCTCACCCAATACGGACACATACCTTATATTTTCATGATTCTGCGTTGCTTTACTACAGTAGATGGTATGCTTTTCACAGTTTCCTTGTGAAACTCGAGGTATTTGTTAGATAATTATCCACTTCCAATCGTCTGCAATCAGTCTCTGCTTGTTCATGTTCGATCCCATGCATTTTCAGTGTGAGCAGGGGCCACAGCACCTACGAGAAACACCAAGAAACCGACGCAATGTTGTTTTTTCTTGATCAAACTTGAGAGATTTGTAATAATATCTGTTTCTAAACTTCACAATCAGTCTCTCCTCATCCATGTTTGATGAATATTCGTGCTTGGAAGTTCATATTTATTATCGTAATCCGTTAGATCGTAATATTTTTGTACATGCAACTTAGCTAGTTTTGTTGTAAATAAAAAATAATAATAGTTTAATTTCAACAAATTTACTGTAAATACAGACGATGCATCCCTGCGTCCGCCATGTTTTCTTAATGGCACGCCCCCAACTTGCACACTTGGGACTCAAAAGAAAATTTATGATACCATATGTTTAACTCATAAATACAATGTTTTTGACATGACATGCACCAATACTTACACGAGGAGCAGTACTTCGGTCCAATGAGATTTCACGCAATGCCATGAAAATATATGATTATAAAAAATATGATTAACATGGATTTTCCTTTAATCGGTCGTTGTTTTATCACTTTGGTCTGATTCATACAAAATCAATGCAAAGCATGAATGTTTGTATGCCCTGTATAAATGACCCTGCATTGCATTGCAAATGACTGCAATAGCGCTATGTTAAAATTTTAATATTTAATGAAGTGTAACATTTATTACTATTAATTATAAAAACTCCTATTAATAAACTAAAATTATTCTTCCAAGTAATGTAGTCCATTATCCTGTTGGCACTCTCCTTTTTATAAATGTAAACAATACACTGGACTGGTTTAAAGGACAATCATTTTCGAGCTTGGTAAAAGAAAGGCTTTTTTATGACATTGTCATAATCAAACACTCCATGAGTTGTTGATAATAGAATATAGTGGCTGAGTATGTGTAAGGTAGAGGAACCACAGCCAGCCACTCGGGGCCAAAAGCAACATGATCCCAGTGTAATGAAAATGTGTCAACAACCCGTCAGCCACGGTCCAACACACACGCAGACACACACGCACAAACACACACACACACACACAAAAAATACACGTGCCATCGTGTGTGCATCTCACGCTGGAGTGGACGTCTAATCAAGAGCTCATATGTTTTGCATGATTTCATGCACAGTCCCCCTGTCAGGCAGGGATTCGGCTGGAGTTGGCCTGGTCTGCTGCAATTCAAATGGCCTGTAAGACTGTTGACTGCTGAATGATGTGGAGATGTACTGTTGTGCTATCAAGCATGCTGAATGCCACTGTCTGACGCTGACAGGGGCCTACCAGACTCAATATGGAGATGAGAGATTTGCAAGATTATGGCATTCTATTTTGAGAAAAGCCACTCAGTTCAGCATTACTGGATCAGATATAATACAAATGTTTAGAATGTGAGATCCAAATGTGTTTTTGCATGCAAAAATGCTGATCACGGGTACCTATTTCCTCCAAAAATAAGTATTTTTATCCAATAGAAGTTAACTACAGTACATCAACCCAGAAAGACGTATGCGCATACTCGAAGCAGCCCGGTCTCAGCAGATGCCACTCGCAGCACTCATAACTTGCAAATAATTTGCATGAGAGAGTATCCAATTAACATATTGGCGAGGGGGAGGGGCGGAGTGAAAGAGAGCCGCTCCTCTCTGATTGCTTGTAATCTTGACAGAATGGGTCAATCCCGTGAGCCGCTGCTGCGTGGGTGTGTGTTTGCATCTCGGGTCACTGGCAGGTTCAGCCATCTTGGGGAACCTTTATACTGTACTGCATATTATTAAAATGCTGACACTATTTACATTTTTTTCAGTTGTCTACTTTTAGTCCAGGATTTGATAAACTGCACTATTGGAGGAGAGTGCTGTAACTGTGAATAAAAGGTACGATTTCCAGGCAATCCATTTCTCTTGTAGCACAATAAACACTGATGTTGGAAAAACTAGTTTTTAAAAAAATAGATATTGATGCAATGTATATTCGCACTTAAAGATACCATGCCAATTCAAACCTCTGAAAGGAGTTGGAGCCTGGTGAATAATAAACATTCAGTATTGTACTGCATTATTGATTCAAAAGATTTATGTTTTCTTAAACATAGCGAGTGAATAACAGGATAGATGCAGAAACACTCACCATGACCAAAACCACTCCGAGGCCTGTTTGCAAAACAGCTGACTTACAGCACATTCAGCAGAGATTCATGGCTGGATGCATAATGTTGTAAGAGAGAAAAGGTTGTGAGTGAGCAGCTTTATGCTTTCTTGACAGATACTTATCCCTTAATTCAGCTTGCCACCGATAAGCCTACTTGAAAAAAGAGTGATTATTGAAAGTCGAGGTGTATTGTTCACTGTACTAACTGATGTCTTTACCCACTGCAGTACTGAACAGGGACAATACAGAATTTTAAAACACAGCAGCAGAATGTTTTAATGAACGGTTGGTGGGGAAATCTGAATCTGAGGTGTTGATGTATGTTAGAGTCTTAAAGCTGTATCTTTGTGAAATGTACGCTGGTTCAAAAGCAAACTGATTAAAAAAATGTATTTATGCAGAAAGTTTATTTCAGATTAAAGTGAGTGTTACTTATGGATTTTCACATTTGCTACTGTTGATGGCATTTATGCATAATTGCCTAATAAAATTGAGAATTAAAATACAATAAATAAAAATATAAATAGATAGCATTACATAAACAAAAAAATACATATAAAATATTCTAGGTTTTAAAAGGTATAAATATTAATTTTAAAATTATTGTAAATATAAAATGTAACGATCATGTTCTTGTTATGGGCTGTGTGGCATTATTTTCACATTGTATTAAGCATTGTCAGAAGTCAGTATATTTCTATAGTTTATAGAATATTAACACTAAATCAACAGATTTAGTACGATTTGTCTATCGGGTAGCCAAAGAAACCACATATTCTCTGAGCATAATGGTAATGAAGACTAATATTATCAAACCAAAGGAGTGGCTCTGAATTATGTGAACTACAGCTGGACAAACCAACAGAGGGCAGTATGTAGTTGCAAAATGGGGTCATTCACTTCGTTGCCTTTGTCTAAGGTAAAAGCAGGATGTGCTTCATTATTTATCAAATAAATTGTCATATCTGAAGTGTGTTCTTTTAATGAAGTGATATGTCTGGATTTAAGAAATCTACTAGCATTTTTCTCTAACGTTATGATTTAATTTTCCAGTATTACACAATAGACAATGTTATGAATTCTTTTCCAAATATTACAGAGGAAATATGTCTATTCTGTGAATGTGTTCTACTTGAGGCGAGACAGAAACAAACAAATATAGCACAATATTTAATAGCATTTAAATATATATTTGTGGTGGTGTGGCCTAAATGCTGATGGTCCTTTATTAAAGTGATTTTGGACGCTACTCTCGTTCTGCGATAATTGAACATGATTTATCTGATTCCTATTCTTACCTTTTTGGATTTAATACTATGACATCTTATGTTCATTCCACAATTTTAGTTGATAAAACAGCCATGACAAATTGACATGCATGGAACATTTTTTTGACTATAGAACATTTGCAAGGTGTTTTAGTTTCTTAAAACTATCATATGCAAGTAAAAGATTGACACAGCAGCAGGATATATATGCAAATACCTATAAGTATGTTTAATATGACATCTTTTTCATTTTTGCTTCATGTCTCAACAGCGACATTCTCTCACAGTGAACTGCAGGGTTTGTGAGAAGCAGTGAAGTCATGCATACAGATGGCAGTGCCGCTATTGGTGGAAATGAAGCTTCCTGAACTGTTGTAACAGTGGTCCCAGAGGACTGAGCCACAGTCCAATAAGATGTCATGGAGACTAGACTGAGAGGAGCGTGCATCAGATCTCCCTCAATTAATTCACCATTAGATGCCTGAGATTCATGGCTTACTGCCTTTGCTTACTGCGTTGGAGCTCAAATCTAATTAGACTCTCTCTCTCTTTCTCTCTCTCGGCTTCTCTTACTCCATGTCCATCCCTCCTTAGATCGAAAGATAGACGGATCTTTCCTCACTGAGCCCTGTGGTTGGGTATTTTAGGTGTTCCTCCCTCCCTCTCTCTCTCTTGCCCTCTCTCCTCTCTCTCTCTCAGTATCTTATCCTCACAGCTACATACTCACTCTCAGTCTGTCCCTCTCTCGCACTCCTGCTTTCCCTCCCACTCTTTCTTTGTAACTCCCTCGCTCCTCTCATCCTCCTGTGACTTAGTTTGCTGTGTGCAACAACTGGCAGACCTCTCTCCTCTTCTCCGGCGAGGTGACAAGCTTGTTTGGGAGGGGATCCTGCATGTTTGGGCACATGGTCTTACACCGGCGATGGAGCCGTGGCACAACAACCTGAAGGAACAGAGCCACGGCATCCTCAGCCTTCCCCGTCACTGCCGGCTCAAGGCAGCGGACGAATGGGCGGCTTTGTGCTCAGCGGGTGCCGCTCTGTAGAGATCTCTAGGGTAAGCCTGCTTCAGTGGAGTAAGGATTTGTGCCTGTTTTTTCTGCCACTACTTTGCCTTTTGTTCCTTTTGTGACTCGTCACAATATCATGGGGGAAAGAAAGATTTGTTGCCTTGGGTATTGTGTGAGCTGATTGTCACTGTGCTGCAGATTTGTGTAATCGCTCTACTATCAGGGCGGTGGATATTTTTCTGCTGGATTTGTCAACTGTTGTGTTTGCTGTATTAACATATCATGGGATTCCTGCTCCCATGTTTCACTTATCTCTCTTTTCCTGCTTTGTCTGAGACTGTGTCATGAATCATTACAACAAACTCAATGAGCCATTCTACACTACAAATGAAACAAATGTACTTTTCCTCTAAAAGCAAGAGGCATTTACAGGAAGACTGCATGAAAATAGCAGAGAAAGAGCGCCACGTTAAGCTAATTGAAGATCTCTCACAGCTTCACCATGTGACGTATAATAACACTCCCTCCATATTATCACTCCGGGAAACTCTCTGGCTGCCTTATTTGCTCTTGACGGGGTTCAGAGAAGGATAAAGCATCCAATTACAGCTGGCAGCAGACATCTGACTGTGCACACCACCGATGGGGTTACAGATCACGGCCTGCTAGTTTAAGGATCCACTAGCACAAATCAAGGGCCTCATTCGTGCTAATTATGAGCCTTTCTGCTTCTGTGAGCCCATCTTGTTTGCGCTTTAAAAATTTCAAAAGAACAGCCTTGTGGAGTGGCCTGATTTCTGTCTGTTGATTAATTCAAAGAGAAATACTCCAAATCTTAAAAAGTGATGAATACTTAAGAAGTTTTACAGCGGTTTGAATCCATTATTTTCATCAAAGTAACCAACTCACACCAAAGCGTCTCCAACATCTACAATGACTCACAGAGATCACAGGTGCCAAAAAACACAGATCAATGAACAAATGCTACAAAAATTAGACACGGGGAATGGCTTCAAAGTGCTTTTAGCTTTGCCTTGCCAAAAGTTAGTGCCCAAAGAAAACCATAGTCATATGAGACAGTTCATATTCAATTACAGGGTTTCCACAGGTTTCATGAGGCTAAATGTAAGACCTTTGTAGGGTCTCGTAAACAGAAATGTAACACTCTCAGAAATGCGTCAATGTTAGGTGTAACGATTACTCAACTCAGAAAAAAAAAAAAAAAAAGACTGTGGACAAACAATATTCGTTCACATACCTGATTTCACGATTCGATTTTCCCCTCACGATTTTTCAAACAATTAGATTTAAACAATTTCTAAATTAAAAGGTGTCTTTGTTATTATTTCTGGGACAGCATGAGCATTTTTAAAGCTAAATTAGAGTGTAGTAATTTGAATTTTTAAAAACACAAAACGATGCTCTGACTTAGTTTTGTGAAACGATACCACATAAAACATGTCTGAACGAAACAAAGACAGCAGAAGCTCTGAATGAGACACAGATTCACTCTCTTACAGCAGGTGGCGCTTATTGATATGGATGCGCCGATCCGATATTCATATCGGGTTTCGGCTCCGATAGTGCCATTTTTCTCGGATCGGTATCGGGCAGAGAGAACCGATCCAAATCCAAGATTTTTTTATTTTATTTTTTTTTCCTCGATTTTGCGAATTATTCGGTGTTACTTCTGAAGCCATAAGATAGCTTAATGTGAGCTACATATGAATATTTAATTCCTTACATTAAAGTTCACACAAACTCTTTTCTCCGCTGTGGTTGTCAGTCATTCGTTCAGCCTTTAAACCCCGGTCGCGTTCGGTTACAGCAGTCAGCACTCTCTCCAAGATCATTCTGTGTCCATTAGACTTATTTGGAAAATATAAATATATTATATTGTAATAATACGCTCGTAGGACGCTGCTTTAATATGAATTATACAGAGACGAGATTAAAAGAAAATACCGCGTAAACTTTTCTGAAGACAGTCATTTCCCCTCAGAGATACATTCATATAAACTCCAACTGGATCGCGATTCATTTAACATCTCAACCAATTTGAATCATCACATATTTGAATCGATTTTCAACCAGCTCACGGTTAATCGTTACATCCGTCTCTATTGTTATATAAATATTAGGGGCTGTCCATCAAAAAAAAAAAAAAAAGATAAAATATTTAATCAAGATAATCGCATGATGCCATGTCACATCTTACTTACACACATTTTTCTTTTCTATGTACCTTAATAACTTTTTTAATACTTTAACAATGATGGGGCCTGGACAATATCAATTCTTTATGTAACTGATATATTTTTTTCTATTCGTGAAACCATACTCACATAGGCATAGGTCATTAAGATTCAGAACAGGTTTTCACCAAAACCGTGTCAGAGAGCCGTGGGAACGGAGCGAGGGCCACTCACCGGTCTCGCGTTCCACGGAGGTCGCCGGGGGGGAGGCTAAAAGGAGGAGTTACAACAGTGTGGACTAGAGAGGACCAGGCCTTGATTTTATTTGCACATCTCGAAGATCACCGCTCGGCCTCCACCCCGCTGGTGGATAGCCGAGCGGCAGTGTGTCCGGGAACCGGATCAATACTTTTTTTTTCCCTCTCTCATATCTGTCTCTACTCATCCTTCCATCTCCTTTTCTCTCGCATAGTCTGTCTGTCCTTACCCCCAGATATGCCGCGGCCGCCGTGATCGGCTCTCCCCGGGAGGGGGGAGGGGGGGAGTAGAGCGTAGTCTCGTGGGTACCCCCCGGCCTGCGAGGGGTGATGGAGGTATGTGACGAGAGGGGCGAGGCCGAGAGCCGTGGGAACGGAGCGAGGCCGGTGGAGTAAATGCTAATGCACGACATCTGCGCCACTCACCGGTCTCGAGTTCCACGGACGAGCTCCAGAAGGATAAAAGGAAGAGTGACGACAGTGTTGGATGAGAGAGGACCAGGTCTGGATTTTATTTTGTGTTTTGGTTCTGTTTTTTGTTTATTTTATTATTAAAGTTTTGTTGAATTGTTTGCCGGTTCCTGCCTCCTTCTTCCCAAACTACGAACTTTGTTACAGTTTTTAAAACCATCTTTAAGAAATTGAATCAAAAGTCAAAAGTATCAGTTATATTAATTTAAACAATTATTATCAATTACTGTTTTATTATTAATTAATACTCAAAGCAGTTAGGACAGCGTTCCAGTCCTGCCTGCTTTCTGTAAGGAATGAACAACTTCATGAGTTTCAACAATTGTTCCATTTTCTTGCTTTCTTTTTTCATTTTGTATGATTTTCTTTTTCGTGACATTTGATGTCTCAAGATTTTTGCTCTTATAATCTGTATGATTGGCTGTCTTTGACTAAGCATGGTTTAATTTCGGTACAGAATTATACTGAAGTCAGTGACATTTTTATTTTGGAGTTCCTTTTAAGATCCAAATATGCTATTTTCATTTCTCCTGCGTGGTTGTGGTGTAAAAACGGAGGGGTAAATGTTAGTCATTTGCTTGAGTATGAAATTGTGCCGAACAGAAGCCCTGCGCTGAAGTCCCAGACATTTTTTTTTTTATTTTCTTGTTTTTGTTTTTGTTTTTACTTTTGAGCGTTGTAGTTTTAATTCAAATTGAAAGTTGACAGTTTTTGTTGTAGATATAGACTATAAAAACGGCTTTATACCTATAAGAAGCACACCATATCATTGTAGTGTTTTTCTTTGGGTTTTATTTTTGTTGGAGTTTTTACATTTTATTTCATATGTGAAACTCAGATGTGAGGTTATGCTTTGTCTACACAGTGGAACTATATTGTTTCATCAGTAATGGGGGCAAACATGATGGCTTAATATTTTTGTTTAATAAGGTCTTAATGAAGTGGTTTTTAATGCAATATTTTTTCCATTAAATTAGGTGTCATATGCCAGGCCGAGCTCTGACAGCATCAAAGATGCCAACCTGTACATCAGTGGTTTACCCAAGACCATGGCACAGAAGGATGTAGAGGACATGTTTACCCAGTACGGGCATATCATAAACTCCCGCATACTGGTCGATCAGGCCTCGGGTAATAATTCTGTCCTGCACACTGCAATTTTCCTTCTTGAATATATTCTGGGTCTCAACTCATTTTTGGGGGGCTTTCTTACCTGTTAGGTCTGTCTCGTGGAGTTGCATTCATCCGTTTCGATAAGAGGTCTGAAGCGGAGGAAGCCATCAAGGATCTTAATGGATCCAAACCAGCTGGTGCCTCTGAACCAATCACAGTGAAGTTTGCTGCCAATCCAAACCAGACCAAGAATTCCCAGCTGATCTCTCAGCTGTACCCCACTCAATCCCGTCGGTTTGGAGGACCTGTTCATCACCAGGCGCAGCGCTTCAGGTGAGAAAGCCAAATATGCTTCCTGTAGTTTTAATGTTGTCCATTAATCAGTATGTTGTAGTTGTTGCATCAGATTGTTTGCTGCCTGTAAGAGA
>JADLZN010006648.1:0-16541 GCA_018155175.1 Sinocyclocheilus anophthalmus | reverse complement strand
TCCTAGCACTCGTCCGTGGGATCCGCTCAACGATCTGATTCAGTTCGAGAAAGACGGCTTTATTCAGACCAAAGTGCGCCACAGGACGCCTATGGTACGTTCAGCCAGTGTAGTTAGTCTCAGTACCCAGCAGGGCTCCCGGAGGGACAATTACCTGAGCCAGGTACGTCCTTCTGTCCCCACCCCTCCCTCGTTCTACCCACAATCCCCCTCTCTGCTTCCATCTCGTCATGCCTGCCGCCGCCTGCGCTCTCTGTCCATTCTTCAAACAACCAATCACCATTCTGCAAAGCAACCAATCATCTGTTGCCTGAGCTGGTCACATGACCGTTCTGCCTCATTTTCAGCTTTAGTTTTTTTCTTTGTGCTCTTTGGCATTTGCAAGTGACTCACATGCATGCCTGTGTGATTTTTGTTTGTTTTTTTGGTTGCATCAAGGATGCGTCTTTGCAGCAAGGGTCCAAAATTAACATTGGTTTGTGAATCTTGGGATATTGTATTTAAAACGCTTATTAACAAAATTTGCACATTAAATCTTGAACACATTGGATGGAAACGTTGCTATATTTACAACATTTTTTTGTAGTATTCCAAAAGATATAAATAAATAATGAATGTAACCATGGTATTTTTATGTAATATCTAATGCTGAGGTAGTACAAAACTTTGCATGTATATAAATAAAAATAAAAAATATAGAAATAAAATTTGCATTTACAGAAATAATAAATGTAGTAAATAATAAGACAATTAAATCTTATATTAAACAAAAAAAAAAATGTTTAAGTAAATAAAAATGATTATAAGTGTTCTATCTTAGGAGATATCAATAAAAAGCATATAAAGATGTGAATGTATGTGCACATTAGCACATTTGATAGAAATGCTGCTTACAATTCTTGTGAAAATTTATTGAAATATGCATTTTAAATTATTAGAAATTTAATTATGCATTTAAATAAATAATAAATTGAATAATAAAAAAATAATTATACAATTAAATTTGCATTAGATGAAAACATAGCTAATGACACAAATAGACAAGAGGAAAAACTGCTTAATAATTCAATTTTTGTATGGATAATAGCATATTTTTAATCTACAAATGCAGCTTCATGGCCAGTATTTAATATTTATGGCTGGTAAAACTTTTTCCTACCTCACTTGCCATTGGCAGATGTGGAAAAAAGTTAATTTTGGACCCTGTTTGAAGCCTTTCAAAAATATCTGAGAATCACATACACAATTCAAGACTGTCTTAACCATAATATAAAGACTGAAACGTGTGAATGTCCTGCTCTCGTCGGCGTGTGTGTGTTTGTTCAGGTGACGGGACCAAAGCGGAAACATAAGAGTGACAAACCTAAAAGTCCGGAAAGTGGCTGCTCGTCTCCGGAGCCGGACCACCAGGACTCTTCAGGCAGCGAGAGTACGTCAAACACACACAAACACACACAAACATGCTAATAACACTCCACAAACTCATCATGAACTTTCATTCAGGGCACAAGAGCAAACACAACAGCCGCCTCAGGAAGAAAGGGACAGATCTGAGTGAAATCCAAAGTGCCATTGAGTCGATCAGAAAAACCCAGGAAGACATTAACAGGTGAAACGGCTTTTCTCACCTCGTACTTTATTAAGAAATACTTGAAAAATGAGAATATTAACTTTGGTTTGTCTCATCACGGGCGTCTAGGAGCGTCAACGCTTTGAGGAGTCGAGTGGCGAGTCAGTCGGCAACAGAAAGTTCGTTCCTCACGCATAGAGATGTGGCCATCATCCTCTTCCTCATCTTCCTCCAGGTCCTTCTCAACTTCATCTTTAAGTAACGGTCGAGAATGACCCAGAAACCTCACTCCATCCCGTCAGCACTCCATCCTTCAGTCAGTATCGCCTCACGCCACATTCGGTTTCGTTTCGTTTTTTATGAATTTGTGTTGCGATCGCTGCAAAGGGACGGCCAATATCGGGTTGAAGTGCATTGTGGGATGTTTTATAAATGACTGTTTACTGTTTCAACGAGGAAAGAAAATTCATCAGCCTCTACCCTTTTTTTCCACATATTTTGAACTCCATTGGGATTTTGCTTTGCTGCTGCACAGGTTGAGGGCCTTTGCACTTTAGATAAGCATTGTTTGTGTGTGTGTTTATGCGGGCTCAGAGAGAGAGAGAGAGTGGGGTGAGACTGAGACAGCAAGAGAGTGTGAGAGAGAATCAGGTTGTTTCAGTTCTCACAGACACACTTTGGGATTACTTGGAGAAATCCGGGGAAAGACATGTGGATTGCAGAATGAGCTTCCCGTGGTGAGCAGCTTCACAGTAATACCTTTGATCAATTCTCTATCGCAGATGCAGCGGATCTGTGATTGACAGCCGGTTACCCATTTTTATTAATGCTGTCTTTTTCACCGCCACTGTCTTTTTTTCTGTTTGTGGTTGCTTTTTTTATTAATTCGTAGAACAAGTACTTGGCTTTCTATCTGGTTTTACAAAGTGAAATGTTTTTTGGAGGAATCAGCAGTGTTTGTTTCTTGTACAAGAATCCACTTTGCACTTTAACCAGCAGTGAATCATTAACACAGAAGCAACGCTTGCAATGCAAATTGTCTTAATGCTTACTAAATTCATCAGATAGGTTAAGCCTACTGTACATACTTTATTTAACTGCTTTATTTGTATTTAATATAGTTTATGAGCATCTGTACAATGGCTCGTGAGTGGATGTAATTACAAAATGTTTGTGGGATTTCCCAAACTTTCTGTCCTTTGAGTAAATACCATCAAGATAAAGGTTTGCATCTGGGCTGCAGTGTGGTTGTATGATCAGGATTAAGAACCGCTAGATTAGATTAAACAGAATAAAGATTTTTATACATTTCCACTTAGAAGCAAAGATGTGACTATTTCTGTTTTTTGCACCCTAACCAGGCCCTCTCATTTTTGCCCACATACCAAAGAGGCAAGCTCTGCCTTGCCCCAAAGAAGATGGAGGTTGCTCATTATGCATTTCATAGTTCACCCAAAAAGGAAAATTCAAAGATCAATTCATGTTGTTCCAAACCTGTTCTTGGTTCTGCGGAACATAAAAGATATTTTGAAAATGGTCACAGTTCAAACGAAAACTGATGGTTACCAACATACGTGAGTAAATGATGATAGAACTATTCATTTACTGTATAATGAAGGCCTGTAAAGTTTCCTTTCAGTTGCTAATCATTTTTTGTTGCCCCTTTAATGTTGTTTGTCTTACTTCGATAGAATTATTATTCATACTGGTTAGAATAACCAGTTGCTTCATGATTTTAGTGGTGTCTAAGACGGCCACAACCAAATTGGATTACATTCTCATGTATCCCATTGCAATTCGTGACTGGAATTTAAAGTAACCGTAAAGTTGTTTAGAATGCAGTTTATAGTGCTTCTAACAAAAATTGGATTGAAAAGACACATTTTCGAGGATTTAAGTCCAGTAGTCTGAGAAAAACAGAGACTGAAAGTGTCCCAGCAGGACCGTCTCTCTTTTTTCCTTTTCTGCCCACCTACCACCAGTAACTCATTCAGCATCACAACCCCTCAGCTGTGAACTCCATGACTCTCTCTCGCTGCCTTTCACCCCTAACAACCGTGGCCCCCCTTACGTGACCCAAAAGCGGCTGTAACTGGATCCAGCCTCAGAGCCTTGGTCATGACATCACCTAGCGCTGCCTTTAGAGAACCGGGGCCCCTCTCTTTTTCCGAGATCAGGTTTCCATGGCTTTGTGTCTGTGCTGTGAGCTCTTAAATGTTGAGGTTACTCACGAGCATTGTCTGCTTGTCTTCCAGCTGATCCGGGGTCAGGTTCACAATGATAGCGCCTCCAAACTGTCGCTCACAGTCAGAAAGGAACGTGTTTTTTTTTACACTAACTATGTAATAAGCATTTTACAACTTTGTTTGAAGTGTTTTGAATTTGCTGGCAGGAAGTGGCAGGAGATTTTTAGTTGTTTCTTCAGCCTTATTGTCGTTTGTTTATTTTTGGATAGGCTTTTGAAGGTTTATGTCCTGGTTGATTTTTCCAGTGAGAGGTTATGCGTTAGCCCTCCCTTTTTTTTTTTTTTTTACCTATTCTGCAAAGAATTTCTATTCTTTTTTTTTTTCTGTTTTACAACCACTGCATTTTGCATAAGATATGCTGGGGAGTCTTAAATTAGCTTCTCCATTTATAGCTGTCTGCCAACATTCCCAAGCTAGCACACTCATTTGGCAAACATCCCCTGTTTCATAACACTATTCAGTTGTAAATAAATACTTGACTTTTAAGTCTAAAACATTTCTAATGCTGTGCTCTGAATTGTTCGTTGCTTAGAACTGTATTAATGTCTGGAACAGACATGGCACCCAGTGTTTTTTCCCCTCATGCAAAAAAAGAGTGCTGGGACCAGTTTAGCCATGCAGCTAATAGCTACTGCTGCCCAAAATACAACTTTAATGTCAACATGAACATGTCGGTGCCATAAGTTGCCAGCAGTGACATCACTACTGTTTCTCCGTAGAATGGATGGTAGTCTCTGCCACAAAAACCTGTTTGCCATTCAGTTCACTGATTATCAACTTGAATGACTTCTCTGAAACTGGATGAAAAGCTGACATGAACAAAGTTGTGACTGTTACTGTGTTACTTAATGCGATGGCTTCTCTTATCGCTGCTCCATCTGTACACCAACACTTCCTGAAATACAGCTTCTACCTTTAAACTGTATTACATTTCATTTTAGAGTGGGTGGTATTAATACAATTTTTATGCCACAGTACATTTGGTAATAAATCTTTTTGCTGGAAATTTGTTAATATTAAAATAAACATTTTAAAAAATATTGACATTTCTCTTATTATTTGGCACTTTATCCAAAAGATAATAATATTATTAAAACAAATGATTATTCTGGCACCAGTGCAATACACTGGCATACACTGCTTCACATTGTACAAAACAAAAAAAAGAAACTGTAAAAATAATAATATAAAATGGATTTGCATTAACAGCCTACTACAGCTTATTATAGTGTATGGGTTTTATTTTACTAAGCAAAAAATGCATAGAACAACACAAAACTCACAGGAAATAAAGCATACATGCAGTGAAGACAAGTATTTTGTTGGTTCTCCCTTTTTTAAATTTTTTACAGCAGTTGTTCTCCAGGGCAGTACTGAAGTTTTTCATATTTGTGTGTTTTGTGTGTGTGACACTTTGTCTTGTTCCATTGTGTTATAATAAATGAAACCAATTAAGCATGTACATTATTTTTACACTCCAAGCACAACTACACAATATTCATACAAAATCCTTAAAGGGATAGTTCACCTAAAAATGAAAATTCTGTCATTTAATTAGTCACCATCTGTCGTTCAAACGTAAGACCTTCGTTTATCTTCGGAGCACAAATTAAGATATTTTGGATGGAATCTGAGAGCTTTCTGACCCTGCATTGACAGCAATGTAACTACCACGTTCAAGGACCAGAAACATAGTTAGGACATCATTAAAATAGTTCGTGTCATCAGTTGGTTCACCGTAAATGTTATGAAGCTACGAGGAATACTTTTTTTGTGACTCAAAGAGACCAATAAATAGTGACTTTATTAAAAGTTTCCTCTCTTCAGGTCAGTCTCTGCTGTATTCACGACAGTACGACATGAGGGCAGTAATAAATTACAATAATAAATAAGTACATTTTTTGGGGGTGAACTAGCCTATCCCTTTATACTAAAATGTGACAGGGAAGGTCCATCTGAGAGAAATGATGGCCATTAAGTTAGACATACTTTTGGCACTCCTTGTTAGAACCTTTATTGAAATGGTTTTGTTGAATGCTTAAAGAGCACCCTTTAACATCTACTGAAGGCCCTGTTTCATCTGATGTAGGTAACTTTGAGTTCCAATTATCCATTTTCGGTTTTCATTTAGGCTTATTTAAAAGAACAAAAACAAAAGTTATGTACTTCTGTAATAAGTGTTTCTGCCATGGTTGTCTTTCCAGGTGTTGGAGACGGACAGTAATCTTCCGGTCTGTGAATGGCTCTCGAAGGAAACAGGGCTCCTCCCTGGTGTTAGTTATCAGACTCCTCCAACTGATCCAACTTGGAGGAGGATACTGGACATGTGGGGGACGCATCGTCAATGATGGAAGATGTGCAGGAACGACGAAGGTAGAGAAAAACAACTAATGTAAGGGGGGCAGATAAACTACCATCCAAGATGTGGGCAAATCAGTATATGCCACTTATTATGAAACAAAGGGTTTATCAGGTCATTCTTTTATTTTATAAAAAAAAAAAACATTCCATTGCATTTGAGAACGCTCAGCCAACATCCATTATACTGCACAAGCACACAGCATAGAATTATTGCTGTGATAAGGTAGTGAAACACATTACAAAAAAGCTCATAAAACATACGGCCCAATTTAAATATGTGAGTGATTTGCTGGTAGTGCTAATGTGTTCGTGAATTAAGAAAAATGGTAAAAATGGTTGGCTCCGCCAGAGAAAGGATTATATTTACTGATGGCAACCAGCTATAAAGTTTGATATCAAATATAATGATATTTGAATAATGAATATTCAATTTATTAATTGTTTTATTTTTAAACGTGGTGTGCGATGGCAAAAGGTTTATTAATTTCATAGTGAGCCTAGCATGTATTGTTTGCTCCTGGGTATGTAGCAAAAAATAAATAAATTGTTTATAAAAAATATAAGACTGTTTTAACATTTTAAAAACTTTGAATGGCTGGTCAAACTCTCAACAACTTTATATTTTTCCAAAACATTCCTTTATAATTACACAGAAGCTTAGGCCTTCTGACATACACTCCATTTCCTCTTAAAATAATGCTTCTGAAGTGTTTTACATATCCCGCTCACACAATAGCATTTTTCAAGGAAATAATGGGAAAGAGAAAATGATATAAACCACTTAAGCAAATTTCACAGTTGTCACTTTCCCACCGAACATACTGACCTCAGTGAGACAAAGTAAATGCAGTTTGTGTTTAATGTATGACCTTTTACAAGCCAAAGAGGAGGATCTCAGGCGCTTCTAGCAAAGCAGCAACAGAAGTCTTTTGTACAGCCTAGTATTCTAACAAAGACACATCTCTAGCACACCCCTAGAGTGCTTTTGAAGAATCTCAGTGCTGACTGTGTTATGTAGGTGGACTCTCATCTCAATGACCAGCTGTAGAAATAAGCCATCTAAGCCAATCTTCTACTGTGCAGATGAGCACAGGAAACAGCTTAATCAGGTCAAACATAAATTGGTTACAAAAACATCGAGCTTTGCTGTAGAAATCTCTGACAAGATTATATTTAGCAGCATAAAATGGTCTTATCCTGTCTGTGGTACATACTAAACCCTGGGGAGAACATCTGAATGCTGACAATCTTGGAACCTTGAGTAATTTGAGAGTGTAATCCTTCAAATAAACTAATGGAGATTTGGTAGTATGCGTACTTTTAAGTTATGATGTATGTTATGTATTAATTTCTTTCAATTCTTTTTACTACTTAAAAAAAAAAAACGTTTTACTTGCTGCAAACTTTTGAATGGCAGTGTATCATGGTTTCCAAAATAGTAAGTAGTAAAAACCAGTTTCAATAGTAAGAATGTTTCTTCAGTACCAAATGATACACGGAAGACTGGAGTATTGGCTGCCGAAAATTCAGCTTTGCCATCAGAGGACTAAAAATATGTATAAGAAATTGTAGTAGTAAATACTATACTTTGATATTTTTACTCTGTTGTGCCTCTTATGTCCTGACTTTCAGTGTTAATATTTAAATCAGTGGTTTGTTGGTTTTTTTCTTAGGAACTGGTTAGGAAAGGCATTCCACATCACTTCCGAGCAATAGTGTGGCAGCTGTTGTGCAATGCCCAGAATCTACCCATAAAGGAGCAGTATTCTGAGCTGCTGAAGATGACCTCGCCTTGTGAAAAGCTTATCCGCAGGGACATTGCCCGTACCTACCCCGAGCATGAGTTCTTTAAGGAGAAGGACAGTCTGGGTCAGGAGGTGCTCTTTAATGTTATGAAGGTAGGTTATTAGCCACTTCTATTTAAGGCAACAGTATATTTAATATCAGAAGAATCTCCTTGAACTAGGACAAAGTAGTTATAGTTGATAGTTAGTTAGTTAGTTAGTTATAGGAATATAAACCTCCTGATCTGTACACCACCTGACATTGGTTTTTGTTTAATGTCCTTTGAAACCAGAGTTTACACAAGGAAAACACCTAAAGGTCACTGGAGGTTTTTTTTGCTAATTTAAATTTTTTTAAGATGAGTAATAATGAGGGAATAACAGATCTTGTTCTGCTCTTAACTGAGCAATGATTTTATAACTTTTGTGTTTACAGGCTTATTCCCTGGTTGATAGAGAGGTGGGCTACTGCCAGGGAAGTGCTTTCATTGTCGGCCTTCTTCTAATGCAGGTATTAACACAATCAAAAAATATTCTAGCTATAAATCACGTTTTTCTTAAATGTAAAATTTTATTACGTAATAATAACAATAGTACAGTTATTACATAAGTTATTAATATTTACAGTCTGTGATAGTGTGCTATATAATTGTTGCCTTCTTGCAGATGCCAGAAGAAGAGGCTTTCTGTGTGTTTGTGAAACTGATGCAGGATTACAGGCTGAGAGAGCTCTTTAAACCCAGTATGGCTGAACTTGGCCTATGCATGTACCAGTTTGAATGTATGATTCAGGTCAGTGACTGTCTGCTGATTTGTTCCTCATAAATCTATAAAGCTCAGCTTAATGCTTATATCCAATGCACACAAAATTAAATTATACCAACTTATTTCTTTCACCTGGTGATTTCACCATCTCTTTTGGTTTCTCTTTGCAGGAGCAGCTCCCAGAGCTCCATGTGCACTTCCAGGCCCAGAGTTTCCACACCTCCATGTATGCTTCATCTTGGTTCCTCACCATCTTTCTTACCTCTTTTCCTCTTCCTGTTGCCACCAGGATCTTTGATATATTCATGTGTGAGGTAGGACTTAATGGTCATCATTCTTTCTCTCCTCACACACTCTACACCGCCTCTCATTTTTATGTAGTCATATGTTTTGCATGCTAAGCTAATTTGAGAACACAACACACTGGTGTATTTCAGTGGTCTGTTATCGCCCTCTGGTGGCTTCACAATGCTACTGCATATATTTTTGGATCTTGATTTTTCACCAGTAGGTGTCCTTACAGGGTTTAGAGATAGTGTTTCGTGTGGGGATGGCCATCCTGCAGATGAATCAGGCTGAGCTCATGCAGTTGGACATGGAGGGAATGTTGCAGGTGGATTGTTTATAAACATTTTATTCTCAAGGATAAACTCACATTTAACTTAATTATAGCTGCTATGCAAGCTGATACTTTTCTCAGTGGAAGTTGCCACACCATGATTAGAGTCTAGAGCTGTTATACAAATGAGTTTGTTTTACAAATATGCAATTATTTTTTAAGCAAAATGCAAAAGTTCTTTAAAAATTTTTTGAGTAACCATTGGATTGCAGATACATTTTTTTAAATATATTTGAAAGAAGTCTGTATTTTTTTTATTTGATAAAAAGTTAAAACAGTGATATTGTGAAATAATATTGCAAATTAAAATAGCCGTTTTCTATTGTAATACATATCAACATGCAATTTATTTCTGATATGGCAAAGCTTAATTTTGAGTAGTCATTTCCCCAGTTAAAACAAATGCTTAAGATATTTGTGGAACTGGTGATATATATTTTTTCATGATTCTTTGATGAATAGAAAAATCTAATAAACAGCATCCTTGCTGAATAAATGTTAGTTTTTTTTTTTTTTTTACTACTAAAAAAATAACTTTTTACTTGCTGCAAACTTTTGAATGGCAGTGTATCATGGTTTCGACAAAAATATTAAGCAGTAAAAGCCATTTTCAATAGTAAGAAATGTTTCTTAAGTACCAAATGAGACACTGAAGACTGGAGTAGTGATGGCAAAAAAAAAAAAAATTCGCTTTGCCATCCATTGAAAAATAGTGTGTAATACTAATTGGTAGTAGTAATAATAATGAATATAATATAGTTGTTGATATTTTCACTCTGTTTGCCAGCACGTTCAGTAAGGTCATCCCTCACCAGCTGGTATTAGATGGACCCGACAAAGTCCATCCAGTCTGCTTTATCAGTCAAGTTACAATGCCACGAAAATGAAAAAGTTAGTGGACATGTTGTAAAGTTTAATTTATTTACTTTCTTTTTTTTCTTTTTTTTTTTGTATGTTTTTGGACATTGAAGATTGCTGAGCTGTTTCTTTATGCCTTTATTCTCAGGTTGGAAAAGGAGTACACTACAATCAAAACCAAGGAGATGGAGGAACAGGTGGAGATCAAGGTGAGACAGCCTAATCTAATAGCATGCCTAAATGATGCCTTTCCGAACATTTTTGCTACTATTGTCATTCATTTTAGTGTGCGCTTATGGACACTGTTCATAGACTTTGATGCATTTTTATTAACATTGTATACCTATTTTTTATTTTTTATGTATAGGCAAAAAAGCTAGTTAACAGTGCTGTGAGTGTGTTCCAAATTTGACATTTTTCTCTCTTCTGAGGGTAATCAATCTATGTTTTTTTCTACTTTTGGGAAGTTGTGGAAATGATAGTATAGATTTTTTCTTTTACTACTGAAGCAAATGGGAACACGGAAATTATATTTCCTGAAATTTTCGTTCACCACTGTAGACCGTTTTTTAAAGGGGTCATATGATGTGATTTTCATTTTTTCCTTTCTCTTTGGAGTGTTACAAGCTCTTGGTGCATAAAGAAGATCTGAAAGTTGCAAAGACAAAGTCTCAAATCCAAAGAATATTCTTTATAAAAGGAAGAGTTAACCACGCCTACCTAAAAACGGCTCATTCTAACACGCCCCCCATTATCTACGTCACTATGTGTGAAGATTTGCATAACGCTGCCCAAATGTTCACGCAGAGAAAGAAGGTGTAACTTTTATTCTTGTTGTAGTATTGTTGTTGCCGCTGCCATTTCGTGAAGGCGCTGTGTGTTTTGTTGTTAAAGCGAAACTACTTTGTTTGATCTTTCAAAAGAGGACAATATCCGCTTCGTCATGCCTAGAGCTGATCCGTGATGGTCGCTGAGTAAATACATCAACTTAGTGCTGTGGATGCCGGATCGGCTTTCACCGTAGATGGGACGAAGCGGAGTCCAGCCCGGTGTCGTCACATGTGGTTGCCGCTCCTTCGTCGATTCCGCCGGCCGCACCGTTCTCAAGCCAGCCGCCTCTACTCACTCTAAGCCGGCTTCCTCTCACGCTAGGCCGCCGTCTGTTTCGTTTTAAACAAACTACTTTGTTTGGCTTTCCAAAAATGGACACGACTAGAAATCTGTGTTTAAGTTGTATTTACATCACTGTTCCAGAAAAGTTCAACCCAATTATTCAGATGTGTCCAGCGCATTTTATGGAAGACTGTTTACTGATCCTGGAAGAGTAGACTACAATGCCGGCTTTTCTGACTCACAGACTGTAAGTACTTTTCATTTAAAGGATTTGCCACTGATGATTCCAACGCGACTTTTGAGCAGTGTAGAGTAGCACTTGAAGTTTGTCATTTCTCCAATCACAAATACAGACATGGTTTTATGTTTACACGGCGCCATGCAACACAACGTGTAAAAGGACAGTATAAGTCATTATATTCCATAATTATGTGCCCACTGGATGCAACAAATGCCTCGTTTGTAATAGGTTTTCATGTTTTTGAATCATCGCTCTTGCCTGACAGGGCATCATCACAATATGTTAATGGGCGTAACATTTCCGTCACACTCTTGATGTATTCTGCCAATCACAACGCACTGGATAACTGACCAATCACAGCACACCTCGCTTATTCAGAATGATGAGCTTTGTAAAAATAAACGCGTTTCAGAAAGGCGGGGCATAGAGGAAGACACAATAATGTACATTGTGGAAAATAATGTGTTTTTTTTTTTACTTTAAACTGCATAAACATGTTTCATTACACCAAATAAACAAAATAAAGTTTTTTTAGCAGCATCATATGACCCCTTTAACTTTGAGAACCCCCGAAATGTGAAAAGTCCATTGACTACAATTAGCTCTTATTTTTTCAATGCATTTTAATTGTTTTAATAAATGCTATTAACTGAATTAATCAAAGCTCAAACTAATTGTATTGCTTTATTTAAGTCTAACATTGTTGATGTTGACACTCCATTACAGAGACTACGCACAGAGAACAGACTCCTGAAGCAGAGAATAGACACTCTGGAGAAAGTGAGTGATAATTAAGATGCAAAGCAAATCATTCATCATTCAAACATATCCATACACCATTATGTCATCCCATATTTGCTCATCTTGAATTGGTTCATGGTTCTCTTTGTTGTCAGTTATTCTTTGGAAATTCTTTGGTGTAACCAATAGCAAATGTTTGAACACACCCGATTGGGTGTATCATAACTGGCTTGTGTGCATGTCATTGGAAAACTTGTGTTTTATGAGGCTGGTAAGTACAGCGATAACAAAAAAAAATCACCCTTTTGGGTGTGCACATGGGTAATGCTTGTCTACATGTACTAATTTCAGACGAGAATGGTTGTCTGACAGGTCTTTTGAGCTATACTTTTTTGAGCATGGGTGAAAACCCATACCTGCGTTGGTGCATGTTGGAATATTCTCTGCTTGTAAAGGCATGTTTGTGTCATGCATGAAACAGACAGCCCATGGTGCAGATCGGTTAGTTTAAAAAAAAAAAACGCACATGTACTCGCCTTCCATCTCCTCCCCGCATGGAACCTTTGTACTCAAATGAAGTACTAACTCAAACACCTTCAGAAGTTCCCCATTTGTAACCCAGGGCCTATGTAACCCATAGGATAGTTTGTTGTGCAAATATAGTAGATCCACAAACTTTAAAATGACACCAGTTTCCGTTGTATTCTCACCCTACTGACGCTCAGACTGTCCTCTGCTTGGCCTCCTTTTACACTTTTCACCCTGTTGTGGTGTCACAATCTTGCTTTATTTCATAGCCACAGCATGAACACCATGCTCAAACCTTTTCTACCCCACCTCACTAAGACCGTTTCAAAACTGCATTTATGCTAATTTAGTAAATGTTGATCTAAAACAGTGTCTTTGCAATGTCTTAATGTAGGGGTACGAAAAAGAACACTGTTTTCTGTCAAATCGGTCTTATTATTTTGTTCTGTGTTGTAATATCCTTTGGTCTCTCTCTTCTCTTTGCTGTTTCCTTTATGGATTTTCTCTGTTTTTAGGAAAGTGCTTCTTTGGCAGATAGATTGATACAGGTACAATTTTCACTCTCCTCTCCACCATTTATCTCTGGCTTTCCCCTTTAAGAACCCAGCAGTTCTGTCTTTAGCTTTGCTTCATTTCCATGATTTGCTTAAATATCTCACACCTACTCACAATCAAGAGTGAAATAAGGCAAATTCTGCGATTTCTGACTTCAGGGAAAAGGCATCACTGTGCTTAGTATCTTTGGGCTGCAGTCCTGATTATTGGTGAAATACTACAAGATGCATAATGTGGTTTTTAAAAGCGAGACCCCCCCCCCACCTCCCCTCCTTGATAGTCGAAAAAAAAAAGTGCTAAATTGAAAGCCTAAAACTGCTAACAGCATGACCGAGCTTGAGATCCAGCATTATTTTTTCTCCATCCATACGTCCGTTTCCACCCATTCCGATTCTCCGCTCACCCCTCATCCATAATTGGTTACGTCAGGGTCAGGTGACACGAGCCCAAGAGGCAGAGGAGAACTACCTGGTCAAACGGGAGCTGGTCACGGTCAAACAACACAATGAGGAGACCAGCGCACTGCTGGAGCAAGCCCAAAACACCATCCGACAGCTCCAGCAACAGCAGCCGTTTGCGGTAAGGGCAGCTCAGAGACAGCGCTTTTTCCTAGATGAGAGAGGCCTGCTCTTTGAACACAGAAATTGTATGAAAACACTGAGAAATGTTTTGCTCCATGTCAACAGTTTGCAGTGGCAGCCGCACTTGATTAATTTGGTGTTGCCTAGCAACAAAATCTCAGCGACCAGAGCTCGAACGGCAACTCTTGTAATGATGCTCTTTACATGCATGACTGCAGATCAGAACAGCAGAGCAGAGGTCATTTGCATGCACAACAGTGCCAAATGGGGCTTATGTACATGTAAGAGATGTCAAATATGAGTGCAACTTAAGCAAGAGTCTTGAGTCGCCACTGTCTGTTTAATAAAATCTACACTCTCAACTGAAGGGCAGAATATGGCTCATCAATTATTAATGTGCACATTTTTAACATGGAGAAAAAGCGGATAATGTGTCATTTGCTGTGGGGAAAGTGCTGTTTTACATAATGTTGTGTTGCAATTTCATTATGTTTTAATGTGGCTGTTGGTAAAACTAGTGTTTTTTTTTTTGAAGCAAGGATGAAACATGTCCATTGGTAAAATCAAACTGCAAGAGCTGTTTAGATGTTATGTCCACGAGTATTCAGTGCTAACAATGAATGATCGACAGAATTTTCGCTCACACAATTTTTTTGTTTTTCAATTTAGAAGGGGAACCCACGCTACTCTGAAGAGTTCATCCTGCAGTTGGAGAGGGAACTGGTGCAGGCCCGTCTTAAAGAGGCTGAGTCTCAGTGTGCACTGAAGGAGATGCAGGACAAGATTCTTAACATGGAGAAGGTGGAATAACTTTTCTCAAGCACACAAACACACCCGTAGGCTGTTGTGGTTTTCCACCGTAGTGGAACTGTCGAACAATGATGCAATTGGCTACTTTGCAACAAAACCTGCTTATGAAGAAATATTTTAATGCATATTGCAAGTTTTGAGAATATATAATTTTACATCCTTAATTGAATTGCACAAGCCGCTTTTAATGATCATAAGCAATCAATTCACATGCAATATTATTAGAATTTTATTTTTTAGATGGACGGGAACAGTTATGTGGTTGGTGTTGCTGTGCTGCATTAAAGTGTGCATTAAATTGATTAGAAGTGACAGAAAAGGCATTTATAATGTTACAAAACCTTCTATTCCAAATAAATGCTGTTCTTTTGAGCTTTATATTCATGAAAGAATCCTGAAATAAAATGTGTCATGGTTTCCACAAAAAATATTAAACCCAATTGTTTTCAACATTGATAAGAAATAATTCTTGCCAAATCCAATGTTAAAATACCAATATATATATATACAATTATTAATCGATTTTAAAATATATTAAAAGTTTTTAAATTGTAATATATTTTACGTTTTTGCTGTATTTTTGATAAATGAAAGGCAACCTTGGTGAGCATAAGTGTCGTGCACTGGCTCCAGGACCCTGACTGTGGAAAACTGCTTTTTGTTCATTGTTATACAAGCACTCCTTGTGCTTACTCTGTCTTAATTCTTTTGTTTCTGTTTCAGAGAAATGCATCCCTGCCAGATGAAAATAATGTGGTACGTCTTCAGGAGGAGCTAATTGGTGTAAAGTTGAGGGAGGCAGAGGCTCTAACAGGCCTTAAAGAGCTTAGACAGCAGGTCAGAGACCTGGAGGAGCACTGGCAGGTAAATACACACTCTCAGAGACAGCTGTTTTATCCACAGTTTGAGAATGTGTAAGTGTGTGCAAGCTCTACTGTGTTGCAGTTTTGCCATGTGCTGTCCGCTTCATGTTTCCATTTACTCACAAATGTTTACGTGTAAGTACTTTGGCGGTGTTTGCCTATGCATCTGCAGCACGCAGGCCCTCTGGAAAACAGTCCCCGAAAGAATGAGCGAGCGAGCTTACAGATGAGCTAATTAGCGTGAGGCTCAGAGAGGGCAGAGGCCCAGGCTGAGTCATAGAATCGACAAGGAGCTGGAACTGGAAACCCTCTCATTCACATCGATTGCTTATCTTTGTTGTACATGGGTTTGTTGGGTGTTCATGAAGGCCAATTTTCTAAGCTGTTTTAAAGGGATAGTTCCCCCAAAAGAAATTGATTGTGTATCTGCTTACCCCCGGGCATCCAGATGGTAGGTGCTTTGTTTCTTCAGTAGACACAAACCCTAAGATTTTTAACACAACCGTTGCATTCTGTCCTCTTATAATGTGGTGATGGGAATCACGGCTTTTGAGAGTAACGATACTTTGATGTGTAAAGACACGAAACGATCTGTCTGTGTAAGAAACTGAACAGTATTTATATAGTATTTTTAATCTCTGATTCATGCAATGGCCGAACTGTCCTGAGCGGCGGCAAGTGACACTCTATCTACAAGCTCAATTGGGAGTGTCAATGGTCCACTTGAGATAGGTGGCGGTAATGCACTTATAAATCTGAGATCCGCCGTAAAGCAAGAAGAAGAATAAGAAAAGACAGTTCGAACAGTTCAGACATTGCGGTGAATCAGATGTAAAAAACTATATAAATACTGTTCATTTTTCTTGCACAGACCGATCGTTTCGTTTCTTTACACATCAATGTATC
>JADLZN010006647.1:0-51672 GCA_018155175.1 Sinocyclocheilus anophthalmus | reverse complement strand
CTCTCACTCTCTGTAGCTCACTGCATTTTACTGCAACACTGTCATCAACATTCTGAGAGCTGTCAATCAAACTTTGGCCCTCGGCAATCACAGACCTCACTCTGTCCAGCACTTCCTGCAGAGAAAGAAGTGTGTTAACAAGAGAGGAGGTACAATGGTTATTGGAAGCTTTCATATGAATTAGACTGACTCATTCATGCATATATGTGTGTGAATGCATGTTTGCGACTGTAAGCATAACACGTTAAGATTATTCAATGGGCGGAGACTCACACAGGCCTTCTTCTCATGATTGGTCAGCTCCTGAAGGAGGTGTTCTGTTTGGGCAGGGCTTATTCCAACGTCTGAGAAAGCATTCATTGTGGGTGTTGTTTGCTCCAGCTCTGTTTGCAACTACAAGACAGTAGCAAATGCAAACAGAGTGCAAATATCATTAGTGAATCTTATGATTAGCAATAATAAGAATAAGCATGAATGTCTTTAAAAATGCAAGACCTGTTGAAACTTGTGCTCAAACTGGCAGAGTTTAAAACATAGATCCAGTTTATTTTGATGCTGAATCCAGAACTCATCAAACGCTGTAGAGCTCTCATTCAACTGGGATAACAGCCTGCAAGTTAGCAAGGAACAAAAGAGAGAAATATAAATTAACAGGAAATAATTGAGAGTACATACATTACACAAAACAAATATTATAAAATGAAATTCCATAGTGGTGTTCAAAAAAACATATATCAAAAATTTACCAAAATAACAGAATTGTTATTGTTAGCTAAATTTTTAAAACATATTGAAATAAAGCTAAAATAAAATAAAATGAAAATATTCAATTAAAAACAAATAAAAATGAGTAATGTAGCTTTGGCAACTAACTGAAATAAGTTTAGGTTGAAGTACAAAAATAACTAATACTAAAACTGAAATAAAAAAATAATTAAGGCTATACAGAAATATATGTATATAAACAAAAACTTAAACTAAAATTAAAAATGAAATAAAATATACAAATAAAAGCTAATTAAAAAAATTAATGAAAACGACAATAGCATATACATAATACTAAATTAAATGCAGCCTTGAAGTGTAAAAGCATTCATTTGTGCTATCCAAATCGCTAAAGCATGAGGTAATGGTGAGATATAAGCATGAAGACGTGTGAGGAGGCAATGCCCCCACGTCACTCATCAAAAAATTGTCAAATGAAACAAATAAATAAAACTTGAACACCTCGATCATTTGTTTAAAGTGTAATAAAATGAAAGCATAATTAGTTTACAACAAAACGTTTTTATTTTTTGTCAAATAAGATTCTGCACAACAGAACTGTATAAATTAAAAATGGATGAAAAATATCTTGGTTGAATGAAATTCCTTACATATAAAAATGATTGTTACTTTGAGAGGTACTTGTATAAAATAGTAATTTATTTCTGTCAAACCAAATTTTTTATTTTGGCGGTTTGTCATGAAGATCATTGAGTTTCAGTGTGTATTTGATAGTATTTTTTCTTAAATGAAACGGTGACAATCTTATGAAGTGACTCTTAAATCACATGACATCACTGTCTTCTCTCAGGCAGCTTTATCTGAATCAGATTTGTTTCATAATTGATGCATTTCTTCTACATCAATTGAATTATCGAACTGAATTGAACTTGAGCTTGAGTCTTTTTAGAATTAATTTACAGTTGAATTAAAATTGGTCCCATATTTGTAGTTTGCATCATTGATTCTGTTATTGTTCTGTTTAATACTGCGAAGCTGCTTTGAAACAATCTGTATTGTATGAAGTCAGAATGTGTGCTGGTAACCAACCATCTTGGTCTTTACTTTGCTGTCATGAACTAATACTAATGACTATTAATCCTACAGATCAAGTTGGTCTTGAGGTGTCTATCCGGTCGTTTTCTAATGAAGCTGGATCTTTTCCTCTCCCACACTGATCTGACTCTCCCGCTGCGCTCCCACAGGGACAGCTGGGAAGTCAGGCCTGTTTCAAATTCCCAACAACCTCAATCTAGAGTTTTTCCTCTGGAGCTGTTTACTGCTCATGAAGCATTCTTGCGATTTACTTCCATGCTATCATGGTCCAACTCCAAACCTGGGATTCATTAGTAGCTATGTAACAGAAGATTAGATTAGATTGTTGAAAATGGACTATAATAAGAGTGAATAAATAGTTTTGGATATTAGTATTGTTGTCCATAATGACTGGTGAGCTGCATGCACGCCTTCCACCGCACGTTTGCTGAGGCTCTGGGTGTTAGCCAGACGGTTGGCGGTGCTTAGCGAGGGATAATCGGAGACTTTGTGTTTCTTTCCATTTAGGAAATGGACAAGCTGGAGTGATCCATGACTCATGCTGTGGAGAGCACAAGGGAGACTTGTCATTTTTGCCATGTTACATAATTTTACTACTTTTCCATAGACACGTGTAGCCAATGAGAGAAGGAGCTTGCGCTGCATCCGATGTCAAACGTGCGCCTCACTTAAACATGAAGACGTGCCCACAAACAGTAGTTTGAGCATTGTTCTAACGTTTTCTAAAACAATGTGGCTCTGTTTGAGCACGTGAGGGAAATGTTTTGGAGAAGATTACCAAAATTAAACCTGTATGGTTCAGGTGCAAAATGCTGGTTTCTACTTCTGCACCTTTAAATACTATAGGTCTCAACTCTAGTTGCTTGTAGCTGCCAAAATCAAATTAAAGAGAGTCTGTGGCTTAGTTTTGTCTAATTATGTTAGAACTACCTATGAATGCATTGATCATGAGCATCAGAATTTCTCCCACGTCCCTACAAAGTGCAAGCGGTTTGGAAAATAAATGGATGGATGGATCAAAATCTTTTTGGGGGAGAGGAAAGCTAATTTGCAGCTGAAAAAAAGGCTATTATAAAATTTGCCAGCATTTCACAAATATCTATGAGCTTCGTTTTGGAAACAACTATTCGGCTTGGACCAGGTTTGGCAGGAAAAACTCATCATCAACATTTACTGTCCTGTAAGATCATGTCCTCTGGATCATAGTGTTTTTTGACTTATTTTTTTAATCTGAATATTTTTGTTTTAGAAAAAAAATGTCAGAAATGTATAGAGCTCTTGTTTATCTTTTACATGCTGGTAAAAAATAAGTTCTCGTTGTTTTTTAGAAAGAAACCCATCCAACTTCTACTATCTCTATAAGTTTGCTGCTCATGCCTAGAGAAACCTTGCCCATCATGATTGAATTTTTTTCTGCATTATCGCTTGATGTTAATCTTATTGAAATTAACATTTCAAAGCGCACCCTTGTGTGCTGATTAGCCGTGCTTGTTCGCATTCAGATGCATGGTCTATTTAGTGAAGCCAAGAATCACTATCACTATTACTGTATGCCTCGTTTAGCACCAAATGACTCTGAGATTGGTTGTTTTTTGGTGTTGCAAATGGGAGTAAAGTACAACAGGAAATTAAAAGACAGCATGATAAGAAATGCTTGACCTCGGCTGGTTGGAGATGGTTCAACATAAACATATTCGGGGCAATGTTTACTTCCTTAAGATTATATGATAAGCTGTAGAACCATATTTGGGCAGCTATTGAAATTCAGATCATATTTGAGCTCTCCAGGTGTATCAGAACTCCTTGATTCAATCCTTATAAGGTTCCTGGTCAGCTGAGAACGGAGTGAGATTGGGTTTCCTCTGGTTGTGAACAGGTGCTGGAGGTTATAGGTGACACTATGGATACTCTGTACTGGTGTCGTACGGGACAGCTGAAGCCCCGTCCCTAACCTTTACAGCACTAGCCACAGGCTAAGAGCCTGAGCTTTTATAAGTCTGAATGTTAAAATGTTCTGCTTCCTGATTATAGTGTGCGTAACTTCATTTATTTGAGTGAAGGCTGATCTAACGATCATGCAACAGTTTTTCCTTTGATTCTCTGTTTTTACTTTTTTAGACTAAATGAAAAAGTAAAAGCTACAGTATTTGTTGACCTTCCAGTTTTATAGATATAATTTTAGAGAGGCTGTTAATTGTAGGGGTGTGTTCTGTGTACTCGGATTGATTTGCCTTCTACATTAGTATTGCAAATTATATTCAGCCCAGTCATATCTGATTACGTTGAGTTTTCGAGTCACAATTTGAAGCTTTTTTACGAAATCAAAGTGACTGTAAAAAGTCTTGTGAAAGCTAAAATGAAATCTAATTTGAGGATGTTAAAAAAAGGAAGAATTTCTTTAATTATATTCCAGCTGGCTTGACTATCTTTTGCCACGGACACATGCAAATCTGACCTCTGGGGCATGTCGACCTTTGTCAGTGAGCTGAAGGAGGAAGGCATGTGTTTCTGAGCACTAGTGAACACTTTACAGTGGGAAGACAGCCAGATCGTGTCTATTCTGGGCAACACACACAAAGAGCTGAAATGATTCTTCACTAAATTCTATTAGGTGACCTCAAATTCATTCTCCAGCCTCTTTATGGCTTGTCTTTCGTTTAATGTTAAATAAAGAGGTTTTCTACACTGAAATCCATTACAGTGTGAACGTAAGTATCTCTAATGACTCACATAGGAATAATTGAGGAACAAATAACGATCAGTGAATCCCCACTGTTTAGTCATTATGAAGAAATTTCACTTCTGGAAGATATCTTCTTTTCTTTTTTTTAAGGTAGAGATTATGTTTATTATGATTGTGTGTAGTTGCTAACTCTCACTGATTACTTGAAGATGGATTTGAAACAGTCTTCAGCTACAGTGAAACCTTTCAAACAAATGCTGGGACTTTTTTCATGCACCTGGAAACAAGTCTTGAAATGTATACTGTTATAAAATGGAGTACATCTTTTGTTTTACAGCCTCAGCTAATTATAAAACTATTAAAGTCATTCTGGCTGAGACCGGTCAGAACCTGACAGACTGATAATGCCAAGAAAGAAAAGAGAGAGTGCGATCCCTCATTGCTCTTTCTAGGTCTGCTTTTTTCTAGGTCAAGAATATGTTTTTAAAATGATCATTCTAGGCATACAGTTAATCACATTTTAAATGATACAAGCTCAAACGTTTGGGGTCAGTAAGGTTTTTTCAATGTTTTTTTGAAAGAAGTCTCACCAAGGATGCATTTATTTGATCAAAAATACAGTAAAAACAGTAATATTGTAAAATATTGTTACAATTTAACATCACACTAGCTATGAATAATTATGTTATAATAAAATAAATTACTGATAAAAAACAGTTTAATGAGTCAAATAAATGATTTTCTCTATGGTGCCGTACACACTGCCAACATCTATCAGTACTGATTATGACAGATTTAGGTTAAGATTGCTGTGATGTCCCACACTGTTGCCCAGAAGTTATTTTCATGGCGTTGGAGGGACGTGAAAGAGGATATTTGAGTTTCCCGGAACTGACACACTGTCTGTCTATTTCCATGGTGATTAAAACAAAAAAACATTTGTCCATTTGAGGTATGAAGTGCTGCGTATGGCATATCCTTACCACTTATTCCTACCAGATACACTCAGAAAATTGGTAATTGCAGCAGTCATTAAGAAGTATCTATGCCATTTTTCCAGAAGGCATTAGAGACAATCAGCGCAACTCTACCCCTCTCCCTTTCTGCTCTCCGTATCTGCATCTGTCTGTGTCTGTCCCTGCCTTACTCTCCCTCTCAAATCACACACCACGTTCTTAGTTCCTTCGAAAGGTTAACAGTAAAGCAGTTCTTTATTTAATAGACTCTCTCATAGGAAACTCAAATTCAGCAGCTTTATTGAGATTGAGATTTATAGTGCTCTAGATGAATTCTTCAACCGTTCTTTCAGTCTGTTGCATCATGTCACTGTACTGGCAGCAGTGTTTGTAAAAACGTGCTTAGTGTAATACTGTGTGTGTGTGTGTGTGTGCGCAGTCTTTTAACATCTTTAAACACCATAATTAACCATGGATTTTATACAAATGTATCATTATGTAAAACAATAACCAGCTGCTCATTTGAAATTAGCCTTAGTTTAAAGCTAAACCGTAACATATGTTTTGTGTTTGCACTTTTTTTTTCTCCATTTGAGTCCCTGCTGTCTCATGCTTTCTTCCCGTGCAGTATCCGCACTGATTCATCAGTTAAGTCAGTTATGTGTTTTCAAATGTTCTATGTCAACCTATTTATCTTCTATCCAAAGGACTTGTTGCAAGGAACGTTTTGAGGAATTCAAGTGCCTGCAGGGCAAAAGGAGTGTCCCATTACATGATATGAAGCGTGTAAACCTTGCTTGCCTGAGGTGGGTGTTAATAACTGTATCTTTCACCTATTGGATGACAGGATGAAAGGGGCCTCCTTTTTTCAAACCTAGCTTCTCATTAACCAGTCCACTTCTTGTGAGATGGTCCAACACACCCGGGGGTGTGTAATGTGTGCTGTGCACCACTGTGGGTGGCTCCTCCTAGACTTTGCTGTACATATGCCTCAGTGAGGCATACGGGCACTTCTTTTTTTTTCTACTTTTAGAGTTCTATTTTTGCTCCCTGTACTTTTGGTGAATGTCTTTGCAAGTGCTTACGTCAAGCCATTCACAACTGTTAAGAGTCTGCCGACCGTGCAGTTTGATTCTAACAGTTTCTTCCTTGCTTGACTAAGGTAGGAGGAGCCGATGGGATTCTAGTACTCTCCCTCTTTCTCTCTTTTACACACACCCCCTCTCATTGCAGCTCTGCCAGTCCAGACTATGCTCACTTCCAAGGAAGGCTGAGTAAAGGAGAGCACAGTTTTCCTTTTCTACGTTTTTCCTTTGCCTCTGAGAAAGTTTGAGAAGAAAGAAGAAACTCTTTTGATTAGGAGGGAAGTTAGCTAAACAACTGCGTACAAACACAGAATAGCAGGTTGTATTTACTTTTAGCGTCTTTTTTGATTGAATTGATAGCACGTGGCAGCAGGCTCTGCCACAGGACTCTGGAGAGTGAGGTCATTCAGTGACTTGTTCTTATTCGGCAAAGCTGTTCCTGTTTATTCAGACGCTGCACGACTAAGGAAGCACAATGGTTGCGGGAATGGTAATGCCCCTGGACAACCTGAAGGCCATCTATGAGCATCTGTTTCGGGATGGCGTCATGGTGGCCAAGAAAGACAAGCGGCCTCAGACCAAGCACCCTGAGATTCCTAGTGTGGATAACCTGCAGGTGATGAGAGCCATGGGCTCGCTGAAGTCCAGGGGGTATGTGAGGGAGACCTTTGCATGGAGGCATTACTACTGGTACCTTACTAATGAAGGGATTGTCTACTTGCGTGATTACCTGCATTTGCCTCCAGAGATAGTTCCCACGCCTCTGCAGAGAGTGCGACGGCCAGCTGCCACTCTGGCCATCACCCGCAGGGCAGAACATGTTCAAGCTGTTCAGGGTCCAACTTCTTATGTTCCCAAACCCGGCAAGATGGGTGCAGAAAAGCAGGAGGCTTTGCTTGATCGACAGGAGTACCGTCGCAAAATGGCGAGCATGGATGAGGCTGAAATGATTGAATCCAGGGAGAGAACACCAAGATTTAGAGGTCGTCCAATGGCTAGCACTCAGATCAAACCCAAAGGATCATGGGAATTCAAAGAGCAGCCCATGCTTTCTGATACTCGCGATTATACCAAAGAGATGGAACCAAGTGTGAGGAGGAAGGTCGCTGTGCATTCGGTCTGCCATATGCCTCCAATTGAAACTTACCATGCCAAGCCAGTTGAACAGGAAAAGATGGTGGAACGCAAAGAATGCACTAAGATGGCATTTGTTCAGAAAACACAAACGGTTAATGTGAGCCCAGATGTGGCTACCATTTCTTCAAAAGTGGGTGGAACAGCAGCGGAATCAACATCCACAGCAACTGGCGAGAGCAAAATGGCTAAAGATGCTCGTCATCCTCCTCCCTCAAAACCGAAGGTGGAGAAAAAACAGAAAGCTCTTGTGACGAAAAATGTGCAGGATGTGCCAGCTGTTTCATCAGTGGAGAGAACAATTGCAGTGGAATCCTCTCTATATTCTGTTCATACTAAAGCAGTCAAAGAAAAGCCCAAGGAAGAGGTATTCAAGGTCGTCCAGCAAACTACATCCACTGTAACAGCTAAAGATGCTCCTCGACCTACTCCTTCAAAACCAAAGGTGGAGGAAACACAGAAAACTACTTTGGCCAAAAATGTGCAGGGTGTCTCATCAACAGCAGGTGCAACATCAGGCGAATCCTCTGTGTCATCTGTTCCTGCTGAAGCAGCAAAAGAAAAGCCCAAAGAAGAGGTGTTTATTAAGGTCTCTAAGAAAACCACATCCACAGTAGCAGATAATAGCAAAATGGCTGAAGATTCTCTTAATCCTACTCCAGCAGAACTGAAGGTGGAGAAAACACAGCAATCCTTGATGTCAAAAGATGTGCAGGATGTGTCAGCTGTTTCATCAGCAGTGGAATCCTCTGTCTCTACTGAAGAAGTCAAAGAAAAGCCCAAGGAAGAAGTGTGTGTCAGTGTCTCCCAGGAAACCCCACCAAAATGTGATAGCAAAATTGATAAGGATGCTACTCGTCCTACACAGTTAAAATCAAAGGTGAAGAAAACACAGCAAGCCCCTGCAACCGAAAATGTACAGGATGTGCCAATTGTTTCATCAGCAGTAGATACAACTGCAGTGAAATCCTCTGTCTCTACTGAAGCAGTCAAAGAAAATGCCAAGGAAGAAGTGTATATCAAGGTCTCTCAAACCACATCCACAGGTGATAGCAAAAGAGATAAGGATGCTCTTCATCTCACTGCATCAAAAACAAAAGTGGAGAAATCCACAAAGACCAAAAATGTGCAGGATATATCAAACGTTTCATCAACAGCAGTGGAATCCTCTGTATTTCTTGTCTCTGCTGAAGCAGTCAAAGAAAAGCCCACAAAAGAGGTGTTTATGAAAGTCTCTCAGAAAACCACATTCGCAGTAACTGGCGATAGCAAAATGGTTAAGGATGCTCCTCATCCTACTCTATCAAAACCGAAGGTGGAGAAAACACAGAAAACTAGAAATGTGCAGGTTGTGCCAGCTGTTTCATCAGTAGTAGAGACAACTGCAGTGAAATCCTCCACCTGTACTGAAGCAGACAAAGAAAAGCCCAAGGAACAAATGTGTATCAGTGTCTCTCAAGAAATAACATCCAAAGGTGATAGCAAAGAGGATAAGAATGCTCCTCGCCCTACTCCATCAAAACCAAAAGTGGAGAAAATGCAGAAAACCATGCTGACCAAAAATGTGCAAGAACAACCAATCAAGATTGAAAAAGCAGACGTTACAAATGGGACCTACATTGCTGTTCATGCCGATGAGACGAAGTCATCTACCTCCATTAGCGCCCAGGTGTCTGTCAAATCTGTAGAATTAGCAATGCCACTTCTGCCTAAGAAGGACGAAGATTTGGCAATGCACATTGCTGAAAAGAAATCAGAGATTAATCTGCCACTGGACACTCCTGAGCTTTCTGTAGCGGAGACAGCAGTGCCGCCCATAGCATCTAGTACTGTTCAAATGATTGACAAACAGCAGAGAGCACTTGGTTCCAAAAAAACAAAGGAAGTCCAAGAAGCATCTAAAGATGACAACACTAGTCCATTGAAAGTTCATGAAAAGGTGGAGATTCCTTGTGCCATTTCTACTGCTGGGGTCAAGGCAGAGTTTAAAGGTCACAGGCCTGATGTCAGCCCTGAAACTCAGTCCCCATCTACAGGTGCTGAAGTAAAGATGTCCACAGCTGACTCCAGCAAGACTTTGCAAGTAGTTGTGCAAACGCCTAAGAAATTGGATTCTAATACAGATTCTGATTCTGTTAAACAAAAGCCATCACCAGCAAACCTGACTGAGGAACCTGTAGTCACTACAGCTGCAAAAGACGGAGATACAGAGGATGCCCCAAAGCCTTCGAAAGGAAAGAAGAAAAAGCAGAAATCTGCAAGCAAAAGTTCAGCCGTAAAACCAGTCCCACCTCCTATTGCTGAGACAAAGGTGATAGAGGTAAAGGCAGAGAATGCTGGTCAGGTTGACCTTCTTAAGATTGAGGGCCCTGAGCAAGTTGCAACAAATGATTCTGCAAAGACATCCCCTGAAGGAATGCACGCTGTGGAGAGCGTGCAGCCAACAGCTGTACAGAATGAGGCCCCGGCTCACAAAGGGGAGGTGGAGCCTGCGCAGCCCTTGCCTGAAAAACGGGAGGTTCTGAAAGGAAAAACATCCTCCTCGCAGAGACAGCGGGAAGCACCGGCAGCCTCAGCGTCAGCAGCAGAAGCCTCGGCCCAGCTCAGCCCCCTCCCTGAGCAGGGGGAACCTCCCAGCGTTGCACAACACACGCCTGCTCCTGACACACAGCAGAGCACAGAGAAGCAGAGCAGGCTCTCAGATAGCAAGGCCCCTGCACAGCCTGTCATCACTGGACCTCTTCCTGCCAACAAGAATACCTGTGACGCGCAAGAGCAGTCCGTAGACGACGCCATGCGGAAGAAGATTGTTGTGGTAGAGGAAGTGATTGAAGTGCAACAGATTGCCAGTCCTGTTGCAGACCAACCTGTTACCCCCTCAGTGCCAGATATTGCAGGAGATGATTTGGACTATGATGTCTTGGAAGAACTGGCCATAGAGCGTGGCCTCCTGCAGGGTGCCGTTGAAGAGACTTCTTGGGATCATTCGCTCCAAGAGCCAGAGGAAAAAACCTTCCCCAACTTCATAGAAGGTATTAGTCCTTTTCAGTTCTACCATTCTGTCTTTCTCTGAAATGCTTTGATTTTGGTAGCACTGCTCCGGTTTCCATCCATATTTGCTGTGTGGGAGGTTCAAGGTGACTGGTGTAGTGTCGGAATAACTTTGCTGTTATTAGACGGTTGGGCATGATTTGCTTGAGAGGCGTGTAACTTTATATGCATGTTGAGTGAATGGTGCCAGAGTTTTATGTTAAGTGAATTAAGCATTAATAAGTAGGTTTATAAGTTTTGCAGGTTGTGCAGAGAAGCATATACTGCAGTGCAGGAAAATTAATATAACATTAACTTGTATCAAAAACCGTGGACCGTGTTTTTTCAAAACATGTTTTGTCTATGCAACAATGTGCAAATCTTTTATTAGTTATATTTTTCAGTTTGTCCTGCTGTCCACAAGCACAAATTTGGGCATATTTGTTTCCAGTTATTTCGAGAAATTAACCTCTCACAGTGATTCACGACACATCCACACCCAAAACATCAAATTATGCGTGCAATGTTTTGCAACCACCCTTTTGCTCTGTAGCATATTGGGATTAGCTAGTAATTTTGTTGCAAGTTTTCATTCCAAGGGGAATACCAGACTGCTGGTAATGAGCAGTTAAGCAGCACGTGTGTTTCTGACAATACAATAATGTTTGGAGTCAGTTCTCTCTGCTGCCAAACTCAACCCACAGCTATAGTTTTTCTGTTCTCTGAATAGTACAAGAGCTCTTCTAAAAATCAATGATGTGCTTAGAGGACCCTGTGTGCCACTTCTGCAGGAAGCACGTGTGTTTGGTTATTTCCTGGGGTTTGTTACCCCTTGTCTCTGGTTTCCAGTGGTCAACAATTAGCTGGAGACTTCTGCTTTGTCACTTTGTGTATTATGCAATGGGACATACCATAGATAAAGTTGTCCATCCCAAATTCCACCATTGTCTTCCTTCCCTAGTGCAACAGAGATCTCTGGAATGTGTGTTGCAGTTGCTTTTGTTGATGTATAGCTGTGCATTTCAGTTTATGCTGGTAGAAATTAAAAGACATTTAAAGGAACTATTGATTAGTGCTTCATATTGTACACTGGAACGATCCACTATTTGTAGAGTTAGTGAATCATGGGTCTATGCTTTAAGAAATGACAGCAACTAGTTAAATAGTTTGCACAATCTAATGGGTGTGTTTAGTAGGTGTATCACAGAGGAAAGCTCCAAAAACAATTAGCCTTGTGTTTGAAGGTTTTTGTTAGTCACTTCAGCATGACAGGTCTTTTGGGAATCCACAGTTCCCATAGTTCCCAACCAAACGCAATTGGATTTGAAGAGGAAAAATAATTTATACAATATTTTGCTCTGACTGAGTCAGAGTCAGATGTGTTTGAGGTTACATCTCTGTAATTTTCTGCTGCCCCCTACTGTATCTCTACAGATCTGTCTATAGAAAAAACCCCTCTGTATTACCTTCAGCAGGTCTTTTCGATACAAGTTCATTAATGTGTTTTTAAGTAATTTTAGCCTACAGCTAGGAAGGAAATGATTTTTTTGTACCTAGTACCTTTTTGTTCTTCAGTAATGGCGTAGGAGCAATACTTCATTCATTAGTAATGTTTGAGTAATTCGCTGGACATGCATGAGCAGAAGTCTGAGCTCTCCATTTGCACTGTTCTCTGTTCTGTGTTGTGCAAATGTGTTTCTGTCCGCCTCCACCATAAATTCCTGCATACTTGTGATGTTGTGACAGGCGCTCTCTGATGTTCTCAATGCCACATGATTGTGGTGCAGTTCATGAGTCATGCAGTCAGTTCAGAGGAGCCAAATGAATCTGACCTTTAAGAAGTCTTATCGGACACATTCTACCAGTGTCTGGTGCTGTGACTTCTATAACTGGCCCTTCACCTCTTGTGAAGGGAGACCTTTTGCAGAGACCGCTCTATATTCTTGGTATAGCTGAAGGCTAGTTGTTGTTCTTTTGACTCCAGTGAATTTTTCTCAGAGTTCACTCTTAAAAATAAAGGAGCTTCAAAAGGTTCTTCACAGCGATGCCATAGAAGAACCATTTTTGGTTACACAAAGAACCATTCAGTCAATGGTTCTTTAAAGAACCATCTCTTTCTTACCTTTTAATAATCTGAAGAACCTTCTTTCACCACAATGAAACTTTTGTGAAACAGAAAGGTTCTTCAGATGTTAAAGGTTCTTTATGGAACCATTTAGACAAAAAGGTTCTTCTATGGCATCGTGAAGCACCTTTATTTTAGGGTTATATGTTTCTGTTAGGCAGAAAATTTTTCATTGTTCACTTGTTACTTAATAGCTTTTTTAAAAATATGATACTGTATTTTTTTAATGCATAAAGTCTGTAACGTTCTAAAACCTGCATGGTTAACATACAAAACAATATCGCTGCTAAAGGATCCACGTGTTCTTATTAATCTTGGTTACATTTATAAATATAATAGTATTCAATGTGAACTCTTAATGTATCAGAATGTAAAAATATGTACTCTTAATGTAGAAAGTGTATTAGAAATTATATTGATGAACTTTTTTAACATTTTCACCGCATTACCCAGTTTTAGTATTTACTCACAACCTTTACCCTCAAAATGTTTTAGTTACTGTTATACCAGGCATAGTTTCATCATTTGACAACTAGCCTGGTCTCCCCTACATCTGCTTTCTTGTTTGATATTTATGAGATGTCTATGGATGGGCTTGTCTGACACCTGGTAGGATTATGGCCTTACAGCTGTTTGCTAATGTTGACATGCATGCATGTATAAAACGGGTAGCTCTATCTTTATTGGTGTTTTATACTGTCTTACCTAAACCTTACTATTCACTGGCTCGGAGATAATAAACCCGTTAAACTATATTAATATGTCAACTTTATGAAATAGGAAAACCCATGTTTTCCTCTTTGCTGTATGAGTTGTCATTTTTTTGTTTTGTCGGTTCACTGGCAAATGATTGTTTGACTCATAAAATGACTCATAAAAATGATTGTTTGAAGTCGTAAGTAAAACAAAGATTACTGGAGTACATTATACAAGAAAATTCTATTTCAGTCTTAAAAGTTCATGTTTAATTCAAAGTGTTATTTGCCATTTCTTTGTAATTTACTAGTAATTTCTGAGTTAAAAATTATTTCAATGTAAATCCTACACAACTGTTATTTATTTATTTCAGTGTTACCAGCGGTCTCTGACTTTATAATACTGTCACCTACTGGTGTGGATGAAGCATCATGGAAAAGAAAAATTAGTTGCCATGATTTATTTATGCATTTAATTATTTATTTTTTGTCTGACACTAAGAGGTCATACCATAATAAACTCAGTAGTATTTCATGTCATGTGATTGGTCAAAAAAAAAAACTTTCATTAGTCTATCATTTGCATGCTAAATTTCATTTCAGTGCACGTTAGTTTAATAGGAAAGCTGACCCACTCATTTTTAGACCTATTTATAATGTATTAAACAGCCTCAGTGGAGTCAGACTGGGCCTGATTACTAGTTTTGATCAGTCAGTGCTCATCTCATTTTCTAAATAGCACATGCCAAGTCCTGCAAATTAGACGCCTACAAATACTCCATTTAATCACAGTCATAAGCGCTGTAAACATGTGGGGAAAATGAAATTGACACTCTGTCAACACCGTAATTCACAATGCCATATGCTAATTTCAGTGGATTGCTGTGTAAACCTTGACGATATTAGTTAGTCCTTTTTTTTTTTTTTTCTTTTTTTTTTTTCATACCCCTTTCCGCCCTCCCCCTCCTCCCCCTTTTCCCCGGCTTCACGGGTGGCCACTAAAGACTTGTGATATGGCACAAGAGATTTCCAGTCATGCCAGGAATCCCATTCCATATATAAATAAAAAACATGAAGCCTGGCAACCCTGTGCTTTTCCAAGTGTAAAAAGGAGCATACTTTAAAAAAAAAAAGTATTTATTATAGAAGTAATGTACTTTAAAGAATATACTTAATTGTGATCTGAATGTAATGTTTTCAGACACTTAAATACAGTTCAGTGAAATGTAGTATAGTTTAAGTTCACGTTACATGCAATTAGCTGAACATAAGAGTGTTTTTTGACCCACTTAAGTAAGACTTAAGTACATCTTTATATGTAATTTCATAATTAATTCTATTGTCTTTTAAATATGGTTAGTGTTTCTGCTGAATGCACTGACAGATATTTATACTAAACTAAAATATACTTTAATGCCATTTCTATTGAAACTTGTACTAATGATAAAGTTGCAATTAAGTACATTTAAAATATATTAACTTTAAATGATATATTGAATAACACTGAAGTTAAAATGATAAACAAGTACTTTACATGTGCTTTAGTATGTTAGTCAACACATCAAAATAAGTGCACTTCTTTAAATTATTTAATGATTTAAAAACTTTGGTTATACTTTATTTTAAGGTGTTCTTGTTATAGTGTAATTATACATGTAAGTACTGAGTAATATTAATTAACTACATGTCCTTACTATATGTTAAGATTAGGGTTACTTGCATGTAATTATGCATAATTAATTGTTATTATAATAGTAAGTACATGTAACATGTGTAACAAGGACTCCTTAAAATAAATTGTTACCAAAACTTTTAATTTGATATTATTACTCTTTATTTAGTAAGTGTACTTAGTGTGTTAATAAACAGTCGTGGAAGTGTCTCTCTTTAAGTCATTTAAGTGGCCTTTTATTATATTATCTGCAAGTACAGTTTTTTTTTTTTAAATATACTTTTAAGATTTGAAGTACAAGTGTACATTCAAATCAGTTAAGTGCACTTCTTTTGCACAAGGGTACATTCTAACAGTTAATGTATTTTGCACATTTCAAGCCAGTTATTTCTCCGAGCCTTTAATGAAACTGCCGTCTTGGTGTCTGACAGCAGTACGGAAGGCAAACGCTGAGGGAAGGTAAAGCCAACAGACTGTGATGCAATATCATAGAATAACTCAATCATCATCCAGGAACAAACTGATCTCTGTTCAAAGAGGCCAGCGCGGGTTTCATCAGTTTCTATCTGTGCCAGCGTGAGCAGCTTGCCCAGGCTGATATTTATATCCACAATGAGCTGTTTTCCCCACTCACACCGCCCCGCCCCGTCCTGACCCTCAGCCTCCGCCCCCCTAATTGCAAAGCCACCGGGGAGTAGCGCTGACATATCCAAACAGCAGGCATGGGCCGTCAAAAATAAGAAGGGGACATTGGTGACCAAACAAACCCAGACTCTTTCTTTTTCTTTATTGGCACGTTCTTGTTCTGCTTGTCCACCTTTGCTGTTCCTCAAACTTCATGAAGATCATACCTGGTAGGTCAGATCATCAAGAGTTTGACTATATGTGTCTTTTATTATATTAATATGTTATGTTATGTTGGTGGAGGTGGGAGGGGAAACTCTCAGTGTTGACATACAGAATGCTTCTCTTTCAGACATCGAGTTATCAATTCTATTCCATATTTAAACCAGTTCACACTTCAGTTATTTGTGATGTGTTTTAGTTTTAGTTTCGGATGATTGCTTTGTTTTGTTTTGTTTTTGCCGCTCCGCAGTGGATAGGTGCGAGCTCTACCTGGAGGAGTCACGTTCGTCAGGTCTGATGGATAGTTTTATCGTGGTAAAGTGCGGTGGGTGGGTAGAAAAACAGGGCGAGAGTTGGATTTCAGAAGGGAATTCTCTGTGTCTGCATGGGAATGTGAGGGGTCCCGTATCTGCGCTATTTCTGAGAGCTGTAAAAACGCTTCCACCTGTTTCAGGCTTGAAACAGGCTTCTCTCGCGCTGTAATAATAGAGAGCGCCAGGAAATACTGTACTGTAACTCCAAAGTTGCTTTGTTTTCAATACTCAGTGGTGAATCTTACAGTATGTCCAAATCTAGCAAAGAAATGAACAATTCCCATTTAAAGCTTATTCAGTCTGTGTGTTTAGCTTTGTGGACAGCATCTATGATATAAGTGTGTGGACTTTGCATTGCAACTGTCAACTAATTTTAATTTTTTTTATAAAGTGCAAGTCAAAATGATTGTCTGTGGCAATCAACAGCATATAACAAGTGCTATTCTAGTATTATTTATATGCTATTAGTGTATTTATTAATTAGATTTTATTTTTATCTATTTTAAAAAATGGTTTTTGATTTGCCAATTTAAAGTTTATATGTTGGTTTAGATGAAGGATTTTTATTCAGTTTAGTCATTTTAGTACTTAAAGGTCCCTGAAATGCTTCGAAACACGCAGCGTTACTCTGTGTGGAAGTTCATTTAACAGACAGGGCGGGGACATATCAAGCAGCCCAAGCCCCTTTAAATAGCATAGCGTTAGTTTATACACAGCATTGGGCTAGAGCCATTGAGTCCGTAACGCCACATTCTCATCCATATTGCTATAAAATATATCATTCTGTGTAGAATTCAAATAGCTCGATACATTTTGTGGTCTGCGCCGACACACGCATGTGATCCGCTCCGTGCTATCGTGTCTCTGGACCGGAGCAGAGTGTGTGCGCGGTGCGGTGGTTAGCGTGACACAGCGCAAACCAGACTTCTTTTCTTCCTCAATGGAAAGCATATTTACACTGTTTGAATCGTTCCCTGTCCCCTATATAGTGCACTACGTGCCATTCATTATACAGAAAATACTAATTCTGTGGACAAATGACCGATTTCAGCCGCGGCTTCAGCGTATATTATAGTGTAGGGGCGGGCGCTTCGGATTTAGAGAGCATTTGATTGGACAGAAAGTTTTATGAGAAGCTGAAGTACGATGTGACGGCAAAAAAATCGTTGAGCCGTTTTGGCGGAAGTGACGAACTGCAAGCTTTGAATGCTTATATCTTCTAAATGCGAATTTTGTCACTGTTTTGGAGCACCCTGCCTTATAGATAACCTTAAGACTAACATATTGATACTAACACCCAAAAAACTTTCATTTTGATTTCATGGGGACTTTAAGCTTTTTGGTTTTAGTTAACAACAACAACACTACATATAACAGATGCTGGCAATAGACCGTAAGTCAACATCATTTACAACCCAAGTGGGCATTACATACCAGAATGGAGCCAAATGGTTGGAGGGGTTGAAAAATAAATAATCAGTGATGACAACAAAAAGTTTCAGAGGCAGAGTAAATTAAATTAAAGAATTGATGGTTACACGTCCACGTTAGACATTCTACTAACTATAAGTAACTACATAACAACTAACTCTCATTAGAGTATTAGTAGACTGTTAGGTTAGGGTTAGTAGAATAAGTTGACAAACTTGTAAGTTACTTATAGTCAATAAAATGTCTGTTGGGAGACCATCAAAATCAAGTTTTAGCGGATATTATACAGACAGTCTTGTAATACTCTACTAATACTCTGTTCTAAATATAGAACAGCACTGATGAATCATTCCGACGACCAGGATTATGTGTTAAGAAAGTAAATAGAGTCGGTTTTTGATTTCATATTGACTTTCACTGAATCTGAATTAGGTATGAATTTTTGTGTTTTTAAATCGTCTAAGATGGGCGGTTGTTTTAAAGTGCTAATGATTGTCTTTGGTGTATAATTATCTTTGGATTGATGAAATACTTTAACTAGTTTGTCCCGAGAGACTAGGTGTGTCTTCTGATTTCAAACTCAGCAGGTTCTGCAAACCCTGGAGTCGTGTTAAACGTTCAAACACGCTGGTTTATGAGCTTCTCAGCTTGACGTCTTATTTAACTCTGTATCGAAACATGTTCTCACTTTGAGAGTTCAGAACAATTACAGTGAGAAAGAAGAGAGTGAATGAATACACAGTGATGTTTTCAGCATGTTAAGGGCTGTGAGAATGTAGACAAGACAAGATAGAGTAGTGGAGGAAACTCCCTTCAGAAGGAAGAAGCAGAAAGTTACTAGATCTCTTTTGATTCCACGTTTGGCAGAGAGACGCTGCACTGGCGTCTTTTTTAAATGTCTGGACTCACTCCCTAACTCGGGAACACAGCCCAAGTCGCCCATCTGCTCCCACCTGTTCCCGCCGCCTGACTCATGCAGGCCGATCTCAGCCCTCACAGTCCGCTCTCCCCAGCCTGGTGCTTTTGGGGCATGTTGTCACTCTGATTGCAGTCTGGTGTGTGAGGAAACACAGAGGTGAAGGTTCTTGGCTGTTCTCTAAACTGGTGATTCTAATGAAATCTTGGTTTCAAAGATTTCAAACATTTTTTAAAAAGACTTGCATCAACAAATTACATTTTTTGGTATTGAAAACAAGATCGGAAGGGTTTATGAGCAATTTAAAAACATTTACTGAACAATTTTTCAACAATTTTTTAAACATATCTTCCTAAAATCTCATTACCATAACATTCTGAAAATACCAATACCATTAGGAAAATGAATACATTTTCACATTAAAAAAATACAATAAAATGCTAACAGTCGTGCACAGTTACTTAAAACTCCAAAATAATATTTATTTTTAAATTAACATTTTTATTTGATTCTTGTAATTACCACAGTATTTTTAATTTTTTATTGAAACCTTTTTAGGCATTGTTTATGACTCCTTTTTGGACATATTTTCCAAGCCGTTACAAATCTCATTACCACAGCAGTCTGGAAATGTTAATACCATTAGGAAATTGAATACATTTTCACATTTTTTTAATTAATTATTAACAGTCATGCACAGTTACTTGAAAAACAGTTACTTAAAATAATCGATATTTTTTAAATTACAATTTTTATTTGATTTTTACTGATTTCTCTCATTACCGCAACACCTTCCACAATTTACAATCTATTATTTTTAATACATACATGTATTTAATTGAAACTTGACATTTTTTCAAAATAATGGGGTAAAACTGAAACATAATGTATTGATTCTGCACATGCATTTAAAAGCAAACTACAGTTTTTCCATATAGTAAGGTAATATTAAACGAACACCTGTTGCGGTAATGATACATAGGTTATGGAAATGAGGTCGATGATTTTGTTAATTATAAACAAGTATACATATTCCATTCTTATCTATTCTATGAACCAGAAAACCGTTTGGTCTTGAATATCTACATAATTTCCTTTGCATCTACTAAACATCAGAATTATGCAACATGTTATCCTAAAATGTTATTTTTGCAAACTCAGAAGAAAGTAGTAATAGATATCACATTTGCAGGGAAATATTCTTTTTTTTTTTTCTTTTTTCTTTTTAGAATCAGTAGACGTGAACACAATGCAGACTGTAGTAATTCACAACTTTGAATTGCAAATGACATCAAATCCAGAGGCGCAGTTTTTCCATGTGTGCATTGGATAAAAAGTGCTTCTGAGCTGAAGTACACCAGAGACAGTTCTGTATAAATTTCCAAATCAGATTCATAGGAGAGCTCCCATCTGAACGTATGCAGTAACTTCACTCATAACACCACCACAATGGAAAGTTCTAGACAGCTGATATAAACAGCACATATGCTGCAGGGCCGGACATGAGGCCCCTGTGCCGTCTTACTCCTGGCTACTGTAGGATGTTTGAATGAGTGAGTTTTCTTTAGGGAGCAGCAGGGCATGTAGGGAACGTGTGCAGCAGCGACTGGTCTTCAGGAGCCATAAAGGGGCTGCCGCTGTTCTTGGACTTGATTTACGGGCTTTTATGAACCAAAGGGATGCTTCCGCTGGAGTTCGGCTGTTATTTTTAGCCCTTCACTCGTAAATGAGGTTTCATTTCATATTGTGGTACATCTTAAACTTGCAATTCTGCTCTTCTAAATTCTTGATGCATTAGTTTCTTTTAATAATGCTTCTCCACATGCATTTCCAATGGAAGTCCATTTCTGCCAAGGAATAAAAAAAAGCTTATTGCGTTTTGCTTTTTATTTCACAATTCAGACTTTTCCCTCGCAGTTCTGAGATATAAGCTCAGAGTTCTGAGAAAAAGGCAGAATTTCAAGATATAAACTTTAGGATTGCAAGATGTAAACTCACAATTCTGACTTTTCTCTTGCAATTCCGAGTTTACATATCATAGTTAAAATTGTGCAATTCTGAAACAAAAGTCAGAGTTATGAGATATAAGGAACAATTCTAAATTGTGAAAAAGTCGCAATTACCATGAAAAAAAATAATAATTGTGTGCCATGGCAGAATTATAATTTCATAACAGTTCAGTGGCCTCAGTGTTCATTAGGTTGGCGATTTGGTCTGTTACAAAATCATTAGTGGTTATCAGAATCAGATAATCATAATAAAATTTGAAGAGTAAAATATATAATCACAACTTCTCTGTATGTCCTATAGTTAGTTAAAATAAATAAATACAATCTAAAATGTATTTATTCCTTTGAGTTGCCAAGGAAATATTTTTCATTTTCATTTAGTTTATCTTGCTGAGCTAAAATAATAAAAACTATTATAGACATAAAAAAAAGGCAAACACAGAACAAAAATTACCAAAGTTTGCTGAAAATTCTAATGAAAATAGCCTTACAAGGCTTCTTGGATAATTTCTTAAAATTTCTTAAACTTCAATTTAAAAAAGTTGCATGACTTATCTGTTAGTCTGTTAAGTTTTATTTAAATGTCCATTCCTCAGTGATAGATAGATGAGATAACAGAGGCCATACAGTTTCATGATTGCCTCTGACTGAAGGTCATGGGAGGCCTGGGAAATCATTAGCCGTCTTTAAGATGCAGGAGACGCTGGCCATGTCTCAGGATGTTTTGCAGTGATGGAATTATTTCCCAGAGCAGTTATGGAGAGAGACTGGTGTGTTGTGTTGGTAAGTTACACAAACACACCTCTCTCAGTTACTCCTGCTCCACACTGGAGGATTTTCACTCGATCACACCACTGTTATACAGTTTGATTCACATCATTGACTGTTATGTAAAGTCTGGCTGGTTTAATGATCTAAATCCTGCTGGTGAAATGATAAATCACTTAAATCACTTTACTTTGGCAGTCTGGTGCCAGTTTGTTATGCATTATGACGTGCTTTCGCTTCACATGGCTCTACCGCAGTACATGCTGAATACATGCACTTACTTATACGCTTATGTGTAGTTAACATGACATGTCTGTACATATCTAAAACTACATCGAAACTATTTTAATTCTTGTATAATTATCCTACATTTAATGACCAAAGAGGTATCTAAAAAAAAAAAGTATAATATGTTGAATGTTTTTTTTTTTCTTTGCAACTGGCAGTTTATTAAACGCTAGTTATGTTCAGAATAGCATACTACTCTTACTGCATGATGTATGGTATACTTGGCACAGAATGCTGAATTTCTGAATGAAATTAAAGGGATAGTTCACCCAAAAATGAAAATGTGATGTTTATCTGCTTAACCCCAGGGCATCCAAGATGTTGTTTCTTCAGTAGAACACAAACGGAGATTTTTAACTCAAACCGTTGCAGTCTGTCAGTCTTATAATGGAAGTGGATGGGAATCACGGTTTTGAGAGTCAAAATAACATACACAAACAAAACCAAATTAAACCCGGAGGCTCGTGACGATACATTGATGTGTAAAGACATGAAACGATCGGTCTGTGCAAGAACTGAACAGTATTTATATTGTTTTTTTACCTCTGATGCACTGCAATGTCTGAACTGTCCTGAGCGCGTCCTGGACAGCCGGCGCGTGAGCGTCTTCTTCTTCTTCTTGCTTTACGGCGGATTGCAGACTTATAAGTGAATTACCGCCACCTATCTCTCAAATGGACCATTGAAACTCCTAATTGAGATTGTAGATCGTGTCAATGGTATGGCAAGCCGTTTTGACTTTTATTCATTCTCAGGATATGAGTTCTTGATATCAACAATTACATTTTCACTAGTAAATATGTTAATTCTTGATATCAGGAATTAGATTTCTACTAGTAACAATTGCTATTTTTGATATCAGCAATTACATTTCCACTAGTAACAATGTTAATTATTGATATCAACAATTACTTTTCAACTAGTAAAAACCTTTATTTTTGATATCAAGAATTAATTGTCACTAGTTAAAAGTCACAATAGGCTGCCATTCACAATCAATTGTTGAGATCAAGAATGATTTCTAATATAAGACTCCACTGTCCCAGATCAGAAAAACAATTCTACTAGTAAAAACCTTGTTTTTGATAATCAGTATCACATGGTTACTAGTAAGGGAGTTTTCTTGAGATCAACAATTATGTAATAGTGCGAGTTAGTTTCTGATATAATGAATGTGATTGTTACTAGTAAGAAAGCCATTTTAGATATCAGAAATTACACTCCCAATTGTTGATATCAGAAATACATTTTCAGATATCAGAAATGAACATTGTCACTAGAGGCAATTAAATTGTTGATATCAAGAATAAACGTCTGTACTAGTTACCATGTGATTACTGATATCAAAAATAAAGGTTTTACTAGTAAGAATTGTATTTCTGATATGTGAAGTTGGAGTTTCAACTAGTAAGAAATCAGTTCTTGATATCAACAATTGATTTTGAATGGCAGCCTTGGTGACTTTTTAACTAGTGAAAAGACAATTACAGGATATCAAGAATTATGTTTTGACATAGTTGCAAAAGAATTGTGCTATCAAGAATAACATTTTACTAGTGGAAATGTACGTTGCTGTATCACAAAATAGCATTGTTACTAGTAGAAATCTAATTTCCTGATTCAGAAGAAACTTTGAACTAGTACAAAAATTGAATTGTTTTGATATAAGGATCATATCCGAGAATGAATAAAGTCAAAAGGGCTGCCATACAATGGTCAATTTTGAGCACTCAGGACTGCAGTGAATCAGAGGTAAAAAACTATATAAATAACTGCAACGTTTAAAGTTAAAAATCATCAAATGTGTTCTACTGAAGAAGCAACACCTACATCTTGGATGCCCTGGGGGTTAGCAGATAAACATCACATTTTCATTTTTGGGTGAACTATCCCTTTAAACTAAATGCACAATAATTTATTTCTGAAATGACTATATGCCATTCATATACAATTATGTGACAACAATGTAGAATAGTACTGTTTAAATACAGTGTATACCGCTTTAAGTTAAGTAGAAAGCTAACATTTTATTGTGAATGAAAAGCAGTTTTTGCTGTTTTGCTAAACTGTCTGATTTAGCCATGCCCATCCACAACCCCCCCCCGACCTTTAAAGACACAGCAATACTAAACATGCAAAACGATTGATTCACAAGCAGTATCTAATGACGGATTAGAAAAACTGGCAGGGCATTACCTTAAATGTCACTGTTTTCTGTCGCACCTTTTTCAGTGAGATGTCAGGAAGGATGTGATACATGATATTTGACAAAGAAAATGTATAGTAAATGCACAATGTATGCATTTTTCTCTTGTTGATATTGTGTTTTGTCGCCATCTAGTGTTAAAATGACGAAGTCTCAGTTTAATACTCCAGTGCTATAACTTTGTTTCACTGAAGATGTGATACAGCATGAAACAAGACAGATGATGCATTTAAAAAAAAATAAAAAGCTTTTATTTCCTTCACTTTTACTGAAGCTAATACTGAAATGTTCAACTGGCATTATTCTCTTCCTCAAACACACATTTTATTATTGACAAAACAGGCGTCCTAATTTAATAATAAATCTGGGGATTTACATGGAATATTCTGGGCGCTGGAAAAGCCCATGGTTACATGTATCTATTACTCATGAGCACATTTGGATTTGACGTAAGAAGCTGATGTGATCTACCACTCATCTTTTCTTAGATTTATTTTGGTTTGTGAAGTAATTTCACAATAAGTGATGAATCCTCCCACTGCGGTTCAGACTATAAATACAGACATGAGTAAGAGTGTGTGCTTCTCATCTACTGCCATGGCTACTGTGTGTTTGGACAACTCTTCTCAGATATCCATCGTATCTGCACCATCAGCATCTCAGGTGTAAACAAGTTATTGTGTCACTAAGGCAATGCAGTCAAAAGCAGAAGTCGTGTCATAGTTTTCAGCTGATCTCATTCAGGTCAGTGACACGGCGTGTTCGTCATCTTTATCCTTTCTAGATGATGTTTCCCCCAGCTGTTCAGATACCTCAGCTATTGTAAAATTACCTGCCAAGTGTTTTACGATTATGTCCTAATTATTGTCCAGAAGAGGGAGGCAAATATTTAAAGTCAACGTGAAACCCTGATCAAAGCCCAATTTATTTTCATGATGTGAATGATTTCTGCATGCAACTGGATAATCAATGAGAAAAATGCAGAAAAGTCAAAACACAGCCAGTTTTTTTTTAATATAAATTTTAATCAATTATAACAAACTTTTTTTTTTTTCATTGTTCACCAATGAATCCTGCACAGAACAGGATGCATTAAAATAAGGTGCATTTTGGTTGAATGAACACTAAGAGAGAGATTTAATCATTTTTTACAACCTAATGTAACAATTCCGTGTTAAAAATAAAATATTTTATATTAGTCAAATGTATTAATTTGAAAAAAAATATTAAATGTACCTTCATTTCACTTTTTTTTTTTTTTAAACTTTTTTTCCGCAATTTTAATGCATGAAAAACACTAGCAAAACTCACCTTTCTTTGCAAAAGTTTGACCTCCTGTAATATTTCTCACGCGTGACCAGGTTAGTTTGGAGACGGGGAACAGGGCTTTTGAAAAGTCCCTCCTGGTTGTGTTTTATACACTAATTTCACAAGATTCGCAGCCGACAGACTGAAACATGTTTGGCTTTACCAGTCAGACTTCAAGGGAAGAATAAAGTTGTTTCAGAGCAAGTTTTTACAAGCAGCTGAAAGATTACAAAGAAAAAGTTTATTATTACTTGAAATAACTTGGTCTGATAAATCGTTCAGAGGTGAATGTGCAATAAGAAAGTAAATCTAGTGATTTTGATTTCATGGTGACTTTAATATGCGTCTTATATTACGCTTTTGAAGTGCATGTCATCACTTTGAAGAGGCCTGTGAGCGAGTTTGCAGAAGTGTTTGGCAGCTCCGTCTGTTTTCCGTGCTGGCTGAGACTAGCGCAGAAGCTCTAATGGGTTATTTTAGATCTCAGCTGCTGCTGTTGATGTTCTGTTGTGAATCTCCAGCTGAACTGAGATTTCCCCAAACCCAGTGCTGACTGTCACATCACAACATTTAGATAAGCACAGATGCTTAGTGGAGTTTTAATGCTCCTTGGCTCTCGGAATTGAGTGAATGGAAAATCACATAAAAACGTACAAGCATATTATGGAGCGGGAGAAAAAGCGCTCAGGTGTCCTGGTTGGGAAGGACAGGGTGTGTCTGTGATCAAAGCTGACGTGCGCACATTCCTCTCTCTCCGGGCATGACACACACATCCCTCGACACGCTCACACACGCAGAGAGAGAGAGACACACACAGATCCACAGGGAGAGAGAGAGAGAAAAAGTTGGGATTGGGAGGCACTTTCACGGCTAATGTGGTTTGGTTACGCCTAACACAGGAATGTGAGGAGTTACCAACATCAGTCTCAATATCTATGAAGACAACCTTCAGTTATATCTGTGATGTTCCAGGTTGCTTTTTGTACACTCTCAACTCTGCCTGTAAAGCTTAGTGTATCACATTTCTAAGGCCTCTAAATGATCAACATGATCAAAACTTTGCTGTTAAACCTGTCGCACACAATCTACTCCATGCTTTCTGTCGTCTGATTGATAGTTAAGAGTTTTTTTGATCAAGTAAAAGCTCTTTTAGTGTAATTGTAGAAACATCCAGCTTCAGCTGGAGCGTCACGTGTCTTTCTGCTGTCAGATCTTGACTGATTTTGATCAAGTAAACGTCAGAATAACTGCAGTAATATTTCCAGATGAACACTTGCTGGACTGAAGCAGCTCAGCTTTACTTGATTCTCCATCAATCATGTTTTAGAGTCTCAAATCTGATCCTCAGGATCTTTTGAGGAGCGTTTGCTTCTTCATCTCTCAATCATCACTGGATTGCATTGCATTATATGTTTGGATCATTCTCATTTTACTGAGACACATTATTGGAGATATAGAGTCATGACTGATATTTAGATCATTTCATGTAAGTATCTGCTCTACTGTTATAAAGATCTCATTGATTTACATCACAAGCATCAGAATTTCATCTTACTTTTTGTACATGTAAATATCAGCATCTGCAGCAAATTGCATTTTTTTGCACAGTTTTGGCCTCTGAATAAAAAATGTGCATTTTTTTTCCTCCATATTCTCTAAATCATATTGTATGAAGACTGGTGTATCAAATATGACACTAACAAAAAAACACATATGCAAACTTTTTCTGACTGGCTCACGTTGACTTTTGCCCGCATCTTCTCGTCTGACCTGAGATCCAGAGCAGTTTTGTGTGCATGTGGTTCATAGCAAGATCTGGGGTGTGTGTATGTGAGGCTGAAAGATGAATACTTGATATTGATTCAAAAAGTCCGTCATGCTTCACCCTGCGCGTGTGAATGGTTCGTCTTGTGTAGACTTGACTGTTGGAATAAAGTCTGGTCCAAATTGCAGCTCTGGCCGAGAACCAAGTTTTAGCTATTTTTTTTAGATGTCATTTAAGGACGAGTTCATCTAAATATATGGGTGTGCTGAAGGATAGCACGTGTCTCAAACAAAGCTCTTGAACATCTTCAAAGGCTGTATTTGTATAACGCCGTGTAACTCGTGTCTTCAGAAGCGTTCATTGTTAATCCAGCCAATCAGATCTCAGCCAGCTCTTGTCATTTTGTGTGCATTAAGTATCAGCTGGTCTGTGAATGATGTTATGCCGTTTGGAAACAGCTGGTAATCTTGTGGGCTCCTTTGCTAAAAACACATGAAAAGAGCATGACGTAAATGCATCCTTGCAATCAGCAGAAATACTCTTTCTTTGTGGTTTAAATTAGTTATTATCAATATCATTATACAATTAACCAATTTTAATCAGTTCTTTAGTAATTATATATGTGAATGGGTCTATAATAAATGATCTAATTATAAGTTAATAAGCTTCATACTCAGAAAAGACACTGTGATTAAATAAGGCTGGTCAAAGCTAATATGAGGTTGCATACTTGTGGTAACTATAAAGTAGTCAGTCGATATTATAGTTAATATATAAAACCTATTACAATTTAAAATAACTTTGTTTTTGTTTGAATATATTTTAAAGTGTAATGTATTTCTGTGATGCTCAGCTGTATTTTCAGCATCATTACTCATTCAGTCTTCAGTGTCACATGATCTTCAGAAATCAGTATAATATGCTGATCTGCTGCTCAAGAAACATTTCTTATCAATGTTGAAAGCAGTTGTGCTGCTTAATATTTTTGTGGAAATGTGATACATTTTATTTTTCAGGATTCACAGATGAATAGAAAATTCAAAAGAAACGCATTTATTTGAAATAGAAATCTTTTGTCACATTTTAAATGTCTTTTAAGGTCAGTTTTGATGCTGATCTGTGATGCATTAAAAAAATCCCAAAACATATATAAATACATAGATAAATAATTTTGCATAACTTGAAATCACAGTGGGTAGTAATTATTTTAAATCATAAACTGAAGAAAATGTAAAAAAAAGGGGTTGTGAATACTGTTATAGGTGTTTTTTGTGCCACACCTTAATACTTTCTTCTGTATCATCAACAGACATTTAGACGTCTATAAAATGAAGGTGTCAGCTTCCATATCCGCTGAGAAATATGTCATATCTCGTAAAAGATAGACATTCCTGCAAACACTGTCATGTTCAGACTGTTATAGTTACCGGCGAGCCTGAACAGATTGTCAAAAGTTTAAGGTGCGTGTCTGTTCAGATGATGAGCATGTGATGAACGCCCCATCCTCGTCTTCATCTTCTGAGCTCTAGGCTTATGTCTTTATGACATGAGCAGAACCGTCACTCATCACCTGTTGTGAGAGAAATTGCGAGTAACACATGGAATTAATGTTAAACATTGAAGTGGATAGACTGAAATAGTATTTTCTTTTATTTACAACTTCGAACATTTCTACACACTCGTTAGTGATGGAAGATGGTGCACGTGCAGGTTCAGCACGATCACATAAGCACACACTCATGCAAACAGGAAAGAAATTATTCATATAAAGAGTTTTCTTTGTATTTCTGGCTGTTGATTTTGCAGCCTCTGGTTATGTATTTTACTGTTAATCTCCAGCATGTGTAGACCTGAGCGGCCCATCCCAGAGCCTCACCCTGCCTCAGTTAGTCATACTTGCCCAACCGCTCAGGTATGTCACAGTGGTTAATCATTAAAGAGGCGTGTGCGTGCATATGTGTGTGTGTGATGTCTATTGGCATGAGTAGTTTTAGAGCGTCATTGTGTGATCCTGCTCCTGTAATGACTCTTTTGACCAGTTCTACACACTCGTTTTAGTGCGTGAAGTTACACAACTCTCCACTCTCGGCTTCCTGTTGCGTTATTTTTTAGAGACTGTGATGATTTAGTGTGTGTGTGTGTGTGTGTTTGGAGAGGGTGTGGGATTCTAGATGAGGCATGCTGGCGGACACACCTTCCCACTCACTTTCCCTGATTCCACCCCTTCCTCCTGCCTCGGCTCCACCAACATGACAATTTAGGGCTGAGGCGGGGCCAAGCGTATCCCGCAATGCCCTCCAACCACCATGTCTCACTGCAGTCAGAACGGCACAAGAGCAGACCCAAAACTTGTAGCTGCTGGCATCATTTACAAGAGCTAGAAAATGGACAGCAGGAATTAAACGGAAAGAAAGCAGAACGGAGAGTCTTAACGGGAACATAGCTGCAACTTTCCACTTGGAGAGGTGAAGATAAGGAGCTTGTAAAGAACTGCGGTTTGTGACTCTGTATTACGCAAAGGAGATGAGTGCGCAACAGAGACGGAGGGAATATTCGTCCGACAGCCTGGAGAGAGAGAGGATCCCTTCAGATGACTTGCACTATCAGGGAATGCTGAAAGCCTTGGAAGGCAGGAAAGGTACTTAGGAAAGCTTTCTGATGCACCTGCTCATGTTGGAGGAGAAATTTCTTCTTTGTAAAAGTCAGATCTCTAGTTCACGGACTTATGGTCAATGAAACAATCAGTATTTTTGTCGTGGTTTCTAGTAAAATTATTGGAACATTCTTAGGTAACACTTTATTTCGATTAGACATTCCACTAACTATAAGTGACTTTGCAAGTGCATGTCAACTTATTCTACCAACCCTAACCTAACAGTCTACTAGTACTCCAATGTGAGTTAGTTGCAAAGTTACTTACAGTTAGTAGAATGTCTAAAGTTGACTATTGAAATAAAGTGTAACCCATTCGTAAAACAGGATCAATTTGATTGAGAAGTGAAGCGTAGGATACATGTTCATGGTTCTTGCATTAAAAGACACCAACCATGAGAAAAATATTTGACCTCTTTTTGAATGCAATCTTGTGAACAAACAGGATTATATTAGACATTATTATAAGATATTTTACATGAGATCTGTAATAAACAACCTAAGGTTTATCACTAGCCTTATAGTGTTTGCAAACTGTCATTGCTCTGCACAGGTGCCTTTAATTTGCACTATAAAAAGTCTCATACAGAAGCTGTCTCACAAGGCCATTTCCTCAATATTTAAATAGATGACTTATATTTACCAGTGTGAAGATGTGTTAAGTGGGACTGAGGCTGTCCTGCACCTGATTGGCTCGTTCAGTATGTCATCAAACAGTGGTGAGCAAACAGAGAAAGTGCATTTGACACTATATCTGTATACATATCACTGCATTAAATATCAGTGGATACCATTTTATTTTATAAGTAAAGATGAATTTTCTTGCATGCCTCACACACCCCAGAGGGCAGGAGTTGTGCACTGAATCGCAAGGGCGTTGGTTAAAACATTAGCGCTGTAACTTTATACGTGTGAGAGGATACAAAGCAGTGAACGGTGGTCAAAGGACAAAGATCTGTCGACGACCCCCGTACTGGAGCTCGTAATCATCCACATCATCACCCGCACGCAGTAAGACTCTTCAAACACTAAAGGGAAGTCTCACATTAATGACAGAGGTCAAGGTTTACTGCCTCCACCCTTGATAGTCACCATGGTAATGATGTTTCATAATATGTTCATCATACTCCTCCCAAGTCCCAACAGAAGCAGAAGTCCTGCGGGCGCGTCTGTGTGTGTCTGAATCAGCTGTTCCCTCAACATTTAACAATCTGTGGGCGTTTAAAGGACTCTAGCCGTCGCTCAGCAAACATATTTCAATTGTCTGTTATATTATGCATTGAAGTATCCTGTTGTACTTGACAAAATTGCTCCAAGTTTTGAATGGAGAACATTTGATTCCAGCATAAATTAATTGGATTTGGGTGTGGGATTTGACTGGATGATGATGTAAGCCACTCCAGTTTGGCATTTGCTCTATGTTTTGTCTCATGCATTGATTCAGGTTTTGCTTTATGCTTGATTTCTATTGTATCTTTAAACATCTTTCAGTCCTTGCTGCCAAATGGCACGGTCAAAGCATGATCAGTCATCAGCATCCTTCAAATCAGGGATGGCGTTGGGATGTCCTGTGCACCTGATGCCTTCAGTTCAAGTTTGGTCTCTTCAGGTTCAACCATCTTCCCAATCCTACTTGTGATTAGACAAACTCTAGCTGAGATATGATTGGCGTTTACAGCAGTTTTGGTACTTGCTCCCAGAAAGAGGTATAGCACAATCTCTTTCATAGACTCTTATTTTTCATGCTTTTGCATGTAGTTTTGTGTAATTTTTTCACCTTGTACTTTGATCTTTGCAGTCACAGTTTACAGTATATTAGGTGGCTAATAACTACTATTTACTAACAATAAATACCCACAAGATTATGGATTTACTGTATAAGTAAATGTTCTGAAAAATTCCCACATTTTCTGCTGATGAGTTTGCAGTATGGTTAGGTTTAGGAGTAAGGTTAGGGTTAAAGTGGTTAGGTTTTGTGATAAGGGTTGAGTTACAGTTAGGGATAAAGTTAACAGTGTGTAATTACACGTGTTAATTAAGTACAAGTACTTTAAATGTAATTACAATGCACCACCATGTATGTTTCAAATGGTTAAGTACATAGTACTGTAGTTAAGGCCACCTAATAGAAAAAGTGATCAGCTTTACTAGCAAACTCACTAACTTTAACCATAAATGTGAGCATGCCGCTTCAAATTACAGCCTTTCTCTGAACAACACAGAGCTGTAATGTTTTGCAGTTCTCTAGTAATGGTGACCGATGCAAGTGTTGGTAATGTGTATGAGGCAGCAGTATGGATGGTGTTATCTTGTGTTTCTCGCTGCCGAAGGAACATGATTCTGCAGGCTGCGGGTGTGTCTGTGGTGTTCGCTTAGTCACGAGTGATGCACGCTCAGGATTAAAGCTATTTTGCCTTCATGGTGAATTTTCCCAGCCTGAGGCCTCACAATGCATTGCGTTTTCTTCCGTCCAAACCTGCGCTCCGTCTTTACTTGACAATGGAGCTGTCTAGACATCTCCTGCAGTCATTACTCTCCAGCTTTCTCACATGGGTGTGCCTCAGGGGTGCTGGGTTTTAATAGTTTGGTAGATGTGAAGCATTCCTACACAAAAAGAACTGATAAAAAAAAAAAAAACTTTCTCATCGAGTTTTAATTTGTTGCTCTCTTCACTTGCAGTTCGGTGGTTTCTTTATTAAACAGTCAGGTTTGAAACACACTCACTGGAGTGGTTGCATCAGTGTTGTTTTGAGCTGAGCGTAACATTCAAATCAACAAAAGCATCACAGAGACGGTATTGCGCTTTTCAGTGAAATGAACCTGTGAATTGCTTATCTATAGGGTTTAGCATTTTAACATAATTTAACATAATCAACGGCATTTTAACATGAATAAAATGACGCACTTAAATTCCTTCATATCCAGACATTTACTCTGAACACTGCTGAAGTGTGTTGAATTTTCTTTATCTTTATCTTTTTTTTTGCAGATGAACGGGACAGAGTGCAGAAGAAGACTTTCACAAAATGGGTGAACAAACACTTAATAAAGGTATATTTATGTTAATTATTCACTGCAATTCTTCAAGGTAAAATGACCAGTGATTATTGTTTCTGCTCTTCCCTTCTATGTCCTCATCCATTCATGTTCAAATTGTGATTTTACTGTTATTTAATTACAGTACACTTTCGCAGCACAAGTATCATATGTTCAGCCCTATGATTCCGTCCACGGATCAACCTTTGTAGAGTTTGAACCTACAATGAGCGATATGACCAACAGCTTATATATTGTTATTGTGAAATAAAATGACATCACAATGTAGTTTTAATGGAAATAATGTTTGCTACAAAAATTAATAATAGCCTAACTAATGTACAGTAAAAACCCACACTTATTTAAGACAAGTCAGTTATCAATAGAAATAACTGAAATGCAATAAACCGTGAAAAATAGTTTTACACTGTGTGATAAAGTTTTCTGTGCTCTAGCTTTGGGTGTGCACACATAGAAAACGTCTCAGGTTACTTATGTAACCATGGTTCCCTGATTAGGAAACGAGACACTGTGTCCTCTAGGGGTAGCTATGGGGAAACCTAGAGGACGCAGCTCGAAGTTCCCATGAAAGGGAACGTCTCAGGTTACTTATGTAACAATGGTTCCCTGAGTAGGGAACGAGGCACTGCGTCCTCTAGGTTTCCCCATAGCGACCCCTAGATGACGCAGTTCGAAGTTCCCTCAGAAATGGAACGTCTCGGGTTACTTATGTAACAATGGTTCCCTGAGTAGGGAACAAGACAACTCCGTCCTCTAGTTGCCCCTAGCGGACCCTGAAGGATGCAGTTTGAGTTCCCATGAAAGGGAAACTGATTAAAAGTTGTTTTAAGTATAATTGATATACTTGTTTATATAATTTTTTTTATAGAAGGTTCAAAATTGTATTTTCCATTTTCATTTGAATTTTAAGTCGAGTTTTAGTAATTTTGTTGTGAGTTTTTGTCATTTGTCAACGTTTTTTCCCCCTAAATTATATAGTATATAGATTTTGATTTTTTATTTCAGTTTTAGTTATTTTAGTACTCAACTATTTCAACGCAACAAAAACTGGTGTTTTTTTATATGGCTTTGGTTAGTTTTAATTTTCCAGTTACGTATAATAATCGTAGTCCGAACAGTTGTGCGAGTATCGAGTTCTTTCATGGTTTATTGCTCTATAATGATGTAACATCGCTTTAAGAAAGGCTCAAAAAGACATCAACTTTTATTACAGTGCAGCACTGCAATGTCATGCGAGTGTAACCACGATAGAGAGATAATACTCATTGTCAAATTTCTACCAGTTTATCATGTCTCCCTTTTTTTCTGAGTGATTTTACGATGTGCATCCAGGGCACACCTACATAAACCTATAATTTTACTTGGCAGCAAATGTTCAAATAATTTGTATTTACTACAAACACTGAGTATGTTTTCACCCTTTGTACTATCAAATATAAGCCCTTATTTTATAATAATCTGGCTGTTATCTACACTGACACATCCCTATTTACTGACTAAATGTTTGAGTTTGACCTTGACAAACACTTAGAGAGATCACAAAAACAGTTTGCGCTGTGGTTTGTCCCTGTCATCAGCTGTTATCTAACACTTATTAGAGGGTTTTATTGCTTTGTGCTGATTGAGCTGAGTATGTGTGAGGAAAGCATGGGCTAATGGTTGAATATATGGAGATAGATGGTACAAATAAGACTTATTATCCATACGTTGCTTAGGGCAGTATTGGTGTTTTGCCAATGTGAGACTCTAACACAGACTGTGATATTATAGCAAAGAGTCATTGATTGTGATGAAACTCGTAATATACAGCGTGATTTGTGTCATATTTAATGACAATTAATTCATCAACAGAGACCTCTAGTGGCTCAATATGAGCTCTGCTTTCCTGCTTGTTTGTGGCTGCACTTCACTGACATTTAACTTTCAATTGGATGAATAGATGTTTTTGTGAAAGAAAATAGGCTGGAGGTTTTATTCAGTTGATTTGGCTTATCTTTAAAACCTCGGTAGCTTCTGTCTATTGTCCTTTCTTTGTCTTCTGCTTCATACAGCAGATGCATAAAACTCCTCATTTACCCAATGCTTACAGCTGTTTTATATTAAGATGTTTAAAATGCATAACATGTAATAAATATAATAGATAAAAGGCAATACTGAACGTTTGATACCTTATTGATATATGTAAAAAATGAAGTACAAATTTGAGAAAATTTCTAGTGAGTGTTCTTGAAGGTTTAACAGTATTGAACTAAATGAGATGTTAAGTTTTGATAAGTGTCTGCACTCTCTGAAAAAAAAGGTACAAAAGCTGTCACTGGGGCGGTACCTTTTCAAAAGGTACACTTTTGTACCTTTTAGATACTAATATGTACAGTTTAGGTACTAATATTAAGGTACCAATATGGAATATTTAGACACAAAGGTGTGCCTTTTGAAAAGGTACCGCCACAGTGACAACTTTTGTACCTTTTTTTTCTGAGAGTGTGGCGTTATTTACTCACCCTCATGCTGTTACAAACCGCTTTGGGTTTTATTTTCCGGTGGAAGCCAAAATAAGTTATTTGGCAGAACGTCCAGGCTACTTTTTCCATAAATCAGCTGAAACTGTCAAACCGTGAACAAAAACTACCACCAGTGGTTCATATGAAGTGTTCGTTTAATGTGTAGGCTTTCTGCTAAATGTTTTATTTTTTGTCAGCGAAAAAAGACAGATCACAGATTTTGAACATGATAAAAGGAGAGTTTTCAGTTTTTAAATCATACTAATCTTAATGTTTTCCTTCATCATTCCACTTTCACTTCTTTCTTCCATTTGTAATCAATGTAACTCCATTCATCTGTCTGTGCTCTTCTCTCCTCCTCATCCTCTCCTCCAGCACCGGAGAGCTGAGGTAGGTCCATCTGTCAGCGTGTCCCAGCATGCTCTGCTCTCTCACACGCATGTTCAGTGCTCCTGTCCTCCCTGAGGCTCTTCTGCTGTCACATGAGGAATGTAGAATGGTGCTCACAGCTTGAAAATGATCGATTGGTTGCCATTAGTTTTAGTCTCATGCACTGCAGCTTAGAAATCTGCAGCAAAAGAGCCAAAGGAAATGCAAAATGCAGCAAAAGGAGTCTGCACTGCCTCATCACACGTCCCGTGCATGAACACCATCTGACTACTTTGTCATTGTATTTTGATTTATAGGAAGCAATGCTGCTACATTTTGAAACTGTGAAAAGGCTGTGTTACACTATTTGTTAAAGAACAGTTGATCCTAAAATCCTGTCATCATTCATTCACCTGTCATGTTGTTCCAAACCCATATGCAGTTATTTTTCCATATCTTTTTGTATATTTTATGTGACCTTGACTGTCAAACTCAATATGGACCAAAACAACAACAACATTATAACACTATTAAAAACTTTTATTTTCCATTCCACGTTTAAACTTCTGTCACATTTGACACAATGCAGTTTGCCATAGATTTTTGATTTCATGATTTCAGCAGATTATCATTGAATAAATGTAGATATTTTCAACTTCTGGAGTACTTTTTTTTTGATACTTTTATTTTGTTCTTTTGTCCTTCCTGAAACTTGACAGATTTGATTTGCAATTATAGTTAAAAATAGTTTTGGAACCAGGGTTAATAGTTAACTAAAACAAACAAACAAACAAAAAATTTAATAATTCTGTTACTTTAAATAAAATAAAGGCAAAATAAATTAATTTAAAAAAATTATTTTATTTCAGCTATATTTCTCAACATTTCTCATTTTAACTTAGTCTGACCCAAATGTACTAAAATAACTAAATAAACTAATAAATAAAAAAATAATTGAAACTTCATAGACATATTAAAAAACTAAAATGGCAAACAACAGAATTACTAAAACTTGAACTAAAATTAAATTGAAAACAGAAAATAAAAAATACAGTTTAATTTAAAATATTAACCAAATCCTGCAATCTAAGTATGTCAATGAACTAATAACACTAACAACATGAGGGTGAATGAATGATCACAGAACTGTCACGTTTAGGATTTTCAAGCGAGCAGCTGAGAGCTGAGTGTCTTGCAGCAGTGCATGTTGGGTGAAGCTGCATGATAGAAACCAGAGGAAGCCCAGTCTGTCTTTCATCCTTAAAATCTGGTATATTCTGTATATATCTTCCTGCATTGCCCTGCCCTGTACTCCCTGAGCAAACACAATCAATCATTTGAATTCAGAGCCCCCCCCCCCCCCCCCCCCCCCTTAACAAGATACTACATCCTTGTGTTTAGAGTCACCTGCTCGAGCTGCCCAGTTTTGGAGTCTTAACTGTTTCAGATACCCAAAAATGATAATTTGGTCAAAAACTTTTTTTATACTTTCATTTAACCACGAAATTACATGTTAGGCAGAATGTCTATGCTTCTGTTTTTATCCTGTACAAGAACAGCGGATATGGATTTATACTGCCAAGCTCTAAAAAGGAAAAAAACCTACCATAAAAATCTAAGTCAATTGGAATGTATGTGACTGCAAATAAGACTTGGATTGTGGCATGTCAGTTGTATTTTTGGAGATTGGCCTCACCATTCACTTTCCTTGAATGCTCAGCCTTTCTGCCTAGCTGCTAATTTTGTGTTTCATGTGAAGAAAAAATATATTTATATACATGAGGATAGATGAATTATGACAAAATGTTGTCAACAAAATGAGCAAAAGTGGAAATTCTAGCTGCGTGTTTTTGTCCTCCACACTAATTAAGTGCAAACCTGCAGCCAATATCATTGGTCAGCTAAATCATGCAACAAAAGTTCAACGTTCAGAACAATCATGATGAATCTGATCGAGCAGTAATCAGGATGTGCTACAAACACAATACTACACTCTAAAAAATGCTGGGTTAAATACAACCCAGTGCTGGGTAAAATAGGGACAAACCCAGCAAATTGGGTTGTTTTGACCCAGCGGTTGGGTTAAATGTTTTTACCCAACCTTCTGGGTAGTAACCCAACCGCTGGTCAAAACAACCCAATTGCTGGGTTTGTTCCTATTTTACCCAGCACTGGGTTGTATTTAACCCAGCATGTTTTAGAGTGTAATTAGTAATTAGTTAGTAGTTTTAGTATTTGTTTTTCAGGCAGTCATCATTGTGGTTGAGGAATGAAATCTTTAGAATTGACTGCAGAGTTGGGTTTGCACTCACATATTCTAGGTTGTTGTTTTCTTTCTGCAGGGATGATGAATTGATCTTTGTTTTTTCTCAGACTCAGCATCATGTGAATGACCTGTATGAAGATCTCCGAGATGGACATAACCTGATCTCCCTTCTGGAGGTCCTCTCCGGAGAGACGCTGGTGAGTGTTACCAAACTTCATCCTCCGCTAATGCAGCTAAACAACCAGTCAAGAGAAGACCATCTCTAATCCCATTCAACCTCCAACCTTGCCCTCAGCCTTCACACAAAACAAATCCAAAGTCCTGATCCAGACCTCCAGGTCAAACACCGCACCATATTTATGGGTGATGCCTTGGAATACGTCTTCAAATTCGAATATTTTTACATTTTGTTGAATCACACCCAAAACACTGGGTTCAGATATTCCAGAAAAATTCTTTGACATCTTCGCATCAAACTGCTTAATCTCTTGGCTGTAGCTAAGACATTAACGTCACTCTTTGGCTTTTCTTTTGAATCTGTGTGGCTCCTCCTTGACTCTTTCTTTGCCTATCATTCCACCTTCCTTTGACCCTGACCCACCGTCTCTTTGCTGACCTTTGCCCTTTGACTTCTGTCTGCTCTCTTTGCACTTCTCTTGCTGGTCAAGCCGAGGGAGCGGGACGTTGTGCGCAGCGTGCGGTTGGTGAGTGATGCAGATGCTTCATTGGCATGGGTCACTCACTGTGGCTTGCTGTAGTCTTGTTTTCATTTGTTTCCCACTCTTATTAGAGTTACTTTGATGCTATGTCTCAACACTATAAAATGCTAGGTATCTCAGCTGATTAAAGTAATAAGGGTAATTATTCAGCAGGTTGGTAGCTAAAAGATTCAAGATCTGTTTGCAAAAAACATTGCTGTCTTAAGCATGTTTTTTCTTCTAATTTTAGAGACTTTTATTTTGAAGGTTTACTATAAGTAATAGCATTACAGTAGCCGTTTCATTTACTCTTATTCAACAGTTTGGCAGCTAAATATTGAAATATTTATAATAAAAAAAAAAAGATTTAAAATCCTAAGCTATGTTGTGCAAAACAACATTACTTTCTTAATAAAGCATGTTTTTGCTTCTAATTTGATGGACTTATTTTGGAATTTGACAGTTGTGAATAACATTACAGTAGCCCTGTTTCATTTACTCTTAATCGGTTCCGCTTGCGCATGACTGACGCTGTTTCTCTTTATGACATCCTCTATCTGAACCTCGTCACAGTTTGGGTGTGTGACCGATACAGCGAATGACTGATATCTAAGTGACTTGCAAATAAATCCACATTTATTTTGAAGCAATATATGTACAATTCATTATAAGTGCAGAACAACACGTTTGTGCAAGACGTGCTTTTTTTAAGTTTTAAGTTGTTCAGGTCATAAAAACATGTTTGCAAACTCTTGGAGTGTGTTTGGCGAGTCAGATGTTTTGAGTTCTTTCCTATAATGCAATTATTGTTTTTTTTTAGCATTCAGTAGTTTTTAGTATTCATCCACAATGTTATACCATGTTACATCCCTAAAGCCACAAGACCATCACTTCTGTCAAATAGTCTTGAAGACCCCAAGAAATGACTCGACGTGCATTTTATTAATTTTTTAAATTGCATTATCTGTGTTGACGCATTTCCTACTAAAACAGGAAGTTGGGGCGTGGCATATCAAAGCAGGTATTATTTGTAGGGGGTGAGCTCATTCTTGTGTGGAGCTTATTGGATTTGCATATGCTCCTGATCGCAACATGAATCAGAAAATAAAAACGGTGCATTTTAAATGCAGATTTAGTTTTTCTGTCACCTAGCATACAGATGTCCTCAATGCTAGCAGACATGGACTAAAATGATTGATTTCATGGGGTCTTTGATGTCTTTTCTTAGCGTGCTCATAAATATTGTAGCCTCACTACAAGGTCCTCCTTGTTCTTCATTCTTTCTTCATTTAGACCTTCCGAAGAAGCTTCTCTGGGCACTCAAGGACTCATCCTTTCTGTCAACAATGTCATGTGTCTTATTCCCTCTCTGTCTGTCTCCACAGCCTCGCGAGAGAGGACGCATGCGATTCCACAAACTGCAGAATGTGCAGATAGCACTGGATTTCCTCCGACACCGGCAGGTACGAGAACATCTCAACTTACAAACTATATTAAAAGGATAGTTTGTCCAAAAATGACAGTTGTCCTTATTGTTCTTATTCAGCCTCATTTGTTTTCTTTCATCCATGGATTACCAAAGGAGACATTTAGCAGATTGTCCTAGCAGCTCCCTTACATAAAGTGAAAGTTAACTGAGACCATATTTTGATCACAGCAAAACTGACCATCAAAGAATTGGGTAACACTTTATTTTGATGGTCCCTTTTGAACATTCTGTTTACAATAAGTAACACTACACCTACATGTCAACCAACTCTCATCAGAGTATTAGTAGACTATTTGCTTAATATCTGCTAACTCTTTAATTGTGATGGTCTCCAAACAGACGTTCTAACTGCTAATAAGTAACTTTGCAGTGCATGTCAACTTATTTCTATCTAACCCTAACCTACCAGTCACTAATAGTCTACTAATACTCTGATGAGATTTAGTAGACATGTAGGTGCAACATTACTTATAATCAACAGAATGTGTTAAAGGGACACATTGCATGGTGTGGAAAAGAGCAACATGGGTATTTTGCTTTAAATGCCTCCTTGAGTGTTTCACGGAAGTAAGTACTGTAAGTCATTTAAATTCATCTTAAACTCAAATGTGAAATGCTGTTCTTCTCTGTAAATCACAGGTGAAGTTGGTGAATATCAGGAACGATGACATTGCCGACGGGAACCCAAAGCTGACATTGGGTCTCATATGGACCATCATCCTCCACTTCCAGGTCTCCTGTTCTGTCAGTGTTGAGTTCCCATACCATTTACCTCCTCCTCTTCCTCCTGGGCTCCAAATCGGTCTGATCAATCACTGGTTCTATTCATTCTTTGGCTCATATTGATTTCCAATCAAACGTCAACAGGGTCAATCGTTTTTGCTTCAAACCAGTATCTGCCTCATGCAATAAAATGCTTTTGTTGTTGTTTTAAATCCTACTTTAATCAGGATTATCCATTATGATCCAACAACAACAGTCTTAGTATGTGAAAATGAAGCAGTTTGTTTGATTCGCTAGACAAATCTGTTCAGTGTCTTAGGCGCCATGAGGAGTCTCTGATCTAATCTAATTTCATAATCTAATATCCAGGATGTTTTGTAGATCTAAATGATGTGAACCTGTTGTTCAAGGTGTTCAATTACAATCACACCCTGATTTATTCCACCTCAAACCATTAAAAACAATACAAAAACTCAGTCACAATACAGCTGCCAGGAGACTGACACAAATTCAGCCGATTGTGCTTCTTCAGTATGTTCTTCATGTGTTTGGGGGGAATTTAATTTTCTTTTGATTGATCAAGTTGGCAGGACTTCTGGTCCGTACAGCAGAAGTAGAGAGGTTTATGTAGGGGTGTGGCGTATGGACTCCTGCCCACTTTCTCAAGAAATAAAAGAGTTTCCTCTTTATGGAGGTAGCCTGACCAAGAAGATAGTCTTATGACCAGGGATTTAGATGGTGCCAACCTTCTGCTTAAAGATTATTGTGGATTTGCAACCTCCCATGTGCTTGGCATTAAACAATATCTAATCATTGCTTAACATAGAGGGTCTATATATCATTTTTAAAAGTAAGGACAGAAAAGCAGCATATTTACAAGATTAAGTTAAGTTTAAATATCATTAGTTTAAGCTTAACCTTTTTCCTCAGCTTCTTCATCTTGTTCTATTGAGCTCCACCCGAATTCTAAACAGAATCATGCATTTAACTTCAAACAAATGACAACATGTGTGCTTTTCCTATTGATTTACACATATTTGTTTATTTATTTATTTATGAGTGAATGAATGAAATGTTGGAACACATAAAACTCATGAACGCAGGACTGTCCTGGATAAACTGGGACATTTGGTCACCATAATTTGTTCAAATCGAAGCCTTAAAACAGTGTTTGTGATTAACTAAGAGCAACTGTACTACATCAGTCATTGTGAAAGCGTTATCAAAATAGCACCGTTATTAATAAGAAGCTACTTTTCTAACATGTAATATTGTAGCGAGAAAAAAAACTCACAGTTTTCAATGGCATGTTGTATTGCACATGCACAATTACAATACTGAAAAGCAATATTCAAACACGCTCTTCTAGTCTACTGAATTATTCAGACGGCTTGTTTTGTAACTGATTCATTGAAACCAGATCAATGTTGCCAGAAGTATAGTTTTTGTAGACAAATACATACAGTATCTAGTTTAATGCTTCTAACCTAATTTAGTCTAAAAGAATGTTTTTCCTCTTTTTGAGAATCTTTTAGGCCTTCCCTCTTCCGAGGCCTCATCTCGTTTTTGTGGCAGATAACTGTTGTGTTTAATGCTTTCAATAACAACTGAGCTTTAGGCTCACAAGGTCTGCTGACACGTTCCTACATATATACTAGCTTCCCCAGCCCTATCTTACCGTTAAAAAACCAATGCCCAGTTTTCTGCTGGTCCTCTTACTAGGAACTCGCACTTGTTTTTGCTCACACTTTTTTCATGGATGGTGATAGACATTGACATGTGTCCTCAGCGGGGGTTCCTAGGAGTCCATGGGTATTTTCTTGCGGGGCTGAATTGGCTATTGTAATGCATGACTATAAGTTATCAACACACTTTGATTATTTATTGATTGCGTATACAAACATATGGCTGCTGCTACCCACGGCTGTCACTAAATCCATGCAACTCCATTTTTCTGTGGCTGGCAATTTTTCAATATCCAGGTCGAACCGCCTTGCAGTTCAGCCTTAGATCACTGTCAATGCGAAGGTCAGAAGCCTGCTCCTCTGGTCCTCTCTTGCTTTTCTCTCTCCGGTCCGGATCTGGTCGGCAGGGTTACTCTCGGCATCCTGCCGTGCTGCACCTATTTATCTTCACTCACGCTAGCTTTGCGATTTCGGTATGAAAGCTCTTCAATCCGCCTGTTATACACAAACACGGCTAACTTTCGCCTTTCTGTATCTCAATCTCAAAGATTGGGGTTTGTGCTAAAGCTACGTAGTTGTCATCTAGTGTGTGCTCTTGTCTCTGGAATCTATTCATCTTGTTCTGTTGGTTTGGCTGTTTCTTGGTACTTTTTCCCCTGAAATTCTCTAGTAATCAGTTACCAGCCCTCAGGTAGGTAACCAAAATTAACAAAGCCTTCTTTTAGCAGGTTTGGAAGAAAAAAAGGCTACTGACTCAAGATTTGAGCTTCACGCTGGGATCCAAGACGTGTCCTTGATGCCATGGACTAAAGTGTCATCGAATTTCAGCACATAGTTTTGTGGAATAAATAGCGCAGACGATCAAATAGTGCCACATGACAGAACAGTCCTCGCAGTCCTCCTAGAGGTTAATCAGCCCTTGACGTCCTTAAGGACTTTTCTGTAACATTTACCTTAAAGCCTTGATAGATATAATGCATGTAAAGTAGTTTTAAATGCATAATTATCTTGTAATGCCCGTATAAGCATTGATGATCTCATACTAATGGTAACCACAGTTATAATATATTTGTCTATTCATTGGTACAACCTTTAGAAAGAATAATGCATAAAGAACAAGAAAAAAACTTCAAGATTATCAGGCATTTTAACTTTGGTTACAGTTATTTTTGAAAAGTACGTTATGAATGCATTATACATAAAACCTTTAAGTGTTACTGACAGTTCTTTTTTAATGAATACAAAAAGAGATATAATGCAGAGTTTCTGAGCTGCTCAAGACACAGTTATGAGATGTACTAGATGCACCTTGACACTCTATTTTCAAGTGTATGCAAATGTAAATGAGATTTGAGAACTACAGCAGAGGACAACTAGAAGCCTAACTAGAAAGTAGATTTAATAGCTTGAAGTCCGGATGTTTTAAATAAGAAGTAGTAAAGGTCAATTGCAGTTTTAAGAGCTAAAATAGATTAATGTAATTTTGAAGCAGTTTTAAGATCAAAACTCGAAGTTGTATGGACAGCTTTCCTTAAGTTTTTGCAGCTTGTTGGCACAAAGTGATTTTATTGCATTGGAAAGAGCAGCATGTAGATTCTTAAAAAATCTTCTTTTGTGTTCCACGTGGGTTTGGAACGATATGAGCATAAATTAAATGAATGATGTAGTTTTTTGTAAGTGGGAAACAACTGTCCACGTATGCCACACAGATCATGAAAGCAGTTTTTCTGTAATGAGGGTGTGTTCTGTATGCAGACGCGAGGACAAAAGAGAGCAGGAAGATATTGAATGAGAAAATAGTCTTAGATGAAATGTACAATGAAGGCTGAAAGACAAATACCGTGAGGTGTGGTGCCTGTCGGAGTGGAGACAGGCCTCCCCGCAGGGCAGCTTTCCCGAAACGTTAACATGTACCTGCAAAGCCTGGGAACGTCCAACTTACCCTGACATTGGATTTGATGCTTTTGTCAGCCAGGAACACCCATAGGATTTGTCAGATCTGCCTCCTTTCAGAAACGAGGAAGAGGCTTTTACAGGCACCACCTGCATGACAGAAAACAACACTGCAAGAACAGTTTGCTTTCTTTTTTGGAGCTCTCTGGAAACAAATGGATTTCAGAAACTGAAGAGTAACTAATACCATGCAGAGGAGATATTAATATTTGTAAATTCAAGAGCTATATAATTGGAATTGCACATTTTGGGCCACTATGATGCTCAACATGAAGAGGCGTCTGTCCTTTAAGAAGCATCGCACCAGCTCCAGCAGCACCGTGGCTTCTGCCAGTGACGTGGAGGACCGTGTGGTCATGCTGTGTGAGGATATTCCCTCCGAGGACTCCGGCCAGGGCTCCCAGAGTCCAGGCGCTCGCTCCAGCGGAGACTCTCAGACGGGATACGGGCCGGACTGGAGCTCAGAGAGCCATTTACCAGAGAGAGACCTGAGGCAGATCCATGGAGGCTTCAGGACGGACGATCTGAGCATGGTGGCAGACGTTCAGTACCACGCTGGAGAATTTTATGCCATGCCTTCCAGCATACATTTCACAGAGATGCCTGGGTGCTTGCTTCATTTATCACACTTTTTGTATGGTGCAGAATCTAAAGGTGTTGATGTTTGAATCAGTAAGTGTTAGTGTGTAGAGTTTGTTCGCTCTCTGTTGTTTTGAGCCGCTCCCAGCTCTGGGTATTCATGGCATGTGAGTTATGGCTCCATCCCTCTGGAGACAGATGTTTTTTTTGGATTTATGGAGCAGGTGGCCACTTTACCTGCGTCTCTGAACTCATTATGTCCCTCTACTATTAAGCAACTAGTATACTTATTTTATTCTGCAATATTCAAATCCACTAACTCCAATGATTTAAAATGTTGTCATTGGGATTTCATTATATACTGTATTTTTTGGTAACATTATACAGTAAGGTTTCATTTGTTAACATTAGTTAACATTAACAATGAAAAATTATTCTAAAGCATTTATTAATCTTAGTTAATGTTAATTTTAACATTTATTAATGCATTATTAAAATAAAAAGTTGTATCTACCTGAGCCATCATGAACTAATAATGGAGCAAAGTCAACAAAGATGAATTAATACTGTAACAAATGTATCGCTCATTATTAGTTAATGTTAGTCAATGTACTTACCTAATGAGACCTTATTGTAAAAGTAAAAAAATGTTATGCATTAGATTGCATTTGCAATTCATTTTTTGTTGAGTGTTCCAGTGATTTAAACGTTTGATGCTGCATTTCTTACACACTTACTTTGGTTACTCTTGATTTCACCAGGCCCAGGTTTATCGACATGGGGAAGGTATACCGCCAGTCCAACCTGGAGAACCTGGAACAGGCTTTTTCAGTGGCAGAGCACGAACTTGGGGTCACACGACTGCTTGACCCAGAGGGTAATGTTAAAGCTATACTATAAATACTTAATACTATACTATAAATACTTAACAATTAGTAATGTTAAAGCTATACTATACTATAAATACTATAAGCTGATTTTGAAGAAATTTATTAGATATTAACATCCAGTGTTGAAGCTAAATCCTGATTGAATGTTTTAGTTCAGTCCCACAACACCGTAGGTTGATCTTTCATTGAGTTTAGGATCCCATGACCTTTGACATTTGAAAAGCGTCAAAAGTATGTGCCTTTACATGAACGCTACAGTGTTTATTATAAATGATTTATTCGTGCACATCATTACTTGTAATCTTTAATTAAAAACATTAACTTTGATGATTTGTTCACCGGAGCAAGATCACAGAAATAAGCAAACGAAACGAAAACAATCGAACTAAACCAATCAGTTCCTGATGGACGAAATATGTTGTTGTTGGTTTTTTTTAATATTTTACCCGTTCAAGATGCTATTTCACTTGGATATGCATCATAATGGAGAAGAAAAGATGATCACAGTTTCATGCCGATGAAAATCGAAATAGTTTTATTGAAATCTGACCAAATGCAGTCTGCCTAAACAAATGACACACAAAGAATCATATGTTTTCATTTAAACACAGTGAACAAAAACGAATGCTTATTAAACTGCAATTCTTTCCGTTGCAGATGTGGATGTGCCTCATCCTGATGAGAAGTCCATCATCACCTATGTGTCCTCCCTTTATGACGCTATGCCACGTGTCCCAGACGTCCAGGACGGCATCAGAGCCAATGTGAGCATTTCCCTTATCATTTCAAAATGACGTAATTCCCACTTAACGACCCAGTTCCAGACTTAGGCAGTCAGCACATAGTCCAGTTAATATGCCGTCGAACCAAATCTAATAAAACTATATGAATGAGGTTTCTTAAGGTTTCCTGCCTGTGAAAATTCCCACACTACTGCTGAATAGCATCAGTGTCCAGTCTCTCTGACAATGACAAGATGATCGTCATTTACTCAGCAACTCGTTCCAGACCTCATGATTTTATTTCATTCGTGCAACACAAAAGGAGAAGTTTAGCAGAATGTGCGTGCTGCTCCTTTTTAGTACAATCACAGTGAATGGGGACTAAAGGTGCGGTTACATTTACTGCTGCTCAGAGAAATGTCACGGGCAAAATCCAGTCATTTTAATAGGAATCCACACAATCTGGAGTTCTGTGTGAAGACAAAAAGTTACCCACACAGGTTTCGCTCGCGTTCAAGTTGGTTATACAAATTCAATGCCTTCAGCAACAGAAAGATGCTTGGTTTGAAAGTGACTTTTTTGCTTATCTGTGCTCTCTATTAACTAGACAATGGATTGTTTTGCATGCAACAATTTTGCTGACATACCACACTTTTCACACACATTATCTATAACTAGATTCCAAGATTTAAAACTTACACTCTTTAAAATAAAGGTTCCAAAAGGGTGTTTTTGCAGTGATGAAGAACCATTTTTGGTTCCCTAAAGAATCTTTCAGTGAACAATTCCTAAAAGAGCCATCTCTGTTTCTTAGTGTGAAGAATATTTTAATAATCTAAAGAACCTTTTTCTGCTATAAAGATCCTTTTGGTGCAATGAAAAAAAAAAAAGGTTTTTTTGCATCTTTCAATATGGTGAATCAAATACCCTTTTTTTTTTTTTGACCCCTCATCGGGTTTACAAAATGACAGAACGCTCCTCTTTCACCTTGTTTACACCTTAAAGAAGGATAGAAGGTTAAGAATATAAACTTGAAGAGGTAATAGATGTTGTGTGATCTGTATCTCTGCCATCTGCTCTTATATAACACCATCCAGCTGCTGTCAGATGCAGTTTATTTCATTCCTCCTTCACACCGTCGGCATCTGTTATGAGAACAGAATTAGATCTGTGTGAGTTGTGTCACAGACTATCAATAAACCTGTATCAGCTATTTCTGTACTTTGATTCGTCCCTCCCTTCATATGCTGTTATCAGACAAGGCTACGATTGTTGACACCTAATTGAGTGAATGTGGTAAGCAGTGACTTCACACAGGGGCAAAAGAGCTTCCCTGTTCCTCTCTGAATAGTTTTTGTGTGGTTTTGTTCCCGGCTGCAGGAGCTGGAGCTGCGCTGGCAGGAGTATTACGAGCTGGTCACCATTATTCTCCAGTGGATCAGACATCATGTACTCATCTTCGAGGAGAGGAAGTTTCCCAGCAGCTATGAGGAGGTTGAGGTGAGTCTGCTGTTGTGTGGTGTGGGTTGCTACTAGTTACTCTTTTTGTATTCAGTTATTGAATGAATTGCAGTCTTCATTATCTGTTGTGCTGTGCTGTCTGTGAGTTGCACATTGGTTTTGTGTTGAATTATCTGGGTCACTGTCCTTTAAAGGACCAGATAAGTTGGTCACCAGCATATGCTGCGATTTGGAGACTGCATAGAAACCAGCACCAAATGAACACTAACTATTAAGCGCATTACATTTGAATGGTCTAAGCTGGATTTATTTTATTTTATTTATTTTATTTTTTATTTTATTTTATTTTATTTTATTTTATTTTATTTATTTGTTTATTTTATTTATTTTTCCATTTAATACATTTTTCATTATATCGGGGGGGGGGGGGCACTTACAATAACCTTCCTTAGTTAGCTTAGTTAATTATTGGCACTAGCAACAAACATCATCTGTTACAGTATTTATGATCTTTGTTATGTTAGTTCTAATAAAATACACATGTAATAAAATACACGTGTTCAATTGATTTAATTGTATCACAAATACCATTGTCCATTTTTAGTCCGGTTTCATTAAATATATTGTTCCACTCTTTAGTTTGGGGACTAGTTCTCACTATTAACTAACTATTAATAATGAATTTTGTCTCAGTTAATTTTTACAGATTATAACAGATTATATACAAGTGTTACAGTTATAGTACAGTTAATATATAAAGTGTTACAGTTCATTAAATGCCATAATAGTTTTTATTAAGTTTTAGTTTCAGTTATTTTAGCACTTCAGCTAAAATAAAATAGGTTAATATTTAATTATTTTACATTTTATTTCAGTTAAAGTCTATTTTATTTCAAGTAATAACGATGTGTTTTATGGTTATAGTTTTAGTCTTAGTTAATCCCAAATTATTGCACCGTGTCAGATTTCTGTGTTTATTTATTAAATTGCTTGTTTGTTTATATTGTAGCTTCTGTGGCGTCAGTTTCTAAAATTTAAAGAAACAGAGCTTCCCGCCAAAGAGTCAGACAAGAGCCGCTCCAAACACCTCTACCAGTCCTTTGAGGTTTGTACACAGGATCCGAATATGTTATGCTACAGATTTAAACATGTAGCATGAGCCGTGAAAATTATTTTAGCTTAGCTGTTGCTAAAGTGAAGGTGTTTTAAATCTGTCTAACGATCTGTTTCTTCTCTCTTAACGTGTTTTACCGTCATTTGCCCACAGAGTGCGGTTCAAGCTGGTCAGGTCAAGGTTCCTCCTGGTTATCATCCTATTGACGTTGAGAAGGAATGGGGGCGTCTACATGTGGCTATTCTGGAGAGGGAGAGACTGCTCCAGATAGAGTTTGCAAACAAATTTCCCATACTGCAGCTTTATAGCAAGCCACCCCAGAACAGCTGCTTCATTTTGTGAAACTCCTCTTCAATGACACTGACAATGTAAATTAAGAATCAAAAGGAAGAATGAGGAATTCAGCTTAAAAAAGCTAAAACAGATCAGTGAAAACAGAGTGAATTTACACAACTAGGTACACTATCTCTTTGTGGCCACAGTTTTCTGGCCTGAAGCAGTCTAAGTTCCTCTCTCCCCCTTGGAGTTCGGCCACTATGCTCTGGGAGCAGAAACAATTGGATGGAGACCTTTCATGTTGATTTTGTTTCTTTAAAACGACGTTTACCATGTGTGGTGTTGCAGATGAAAAGGACAGAGGCCAGGACTAACCCTACACAACGGGGATTTTATTACAACAAAGACCACCAGACAACTCGAGTCACAGCAATCATCAGAACTCTCTTAATCTCCTTCTCTATCTTGTTACTTATGTTGTTATACTGCCACCTAGCAGTCATGTGCAGAATCACAGTGTTTCACAGAACACAACATCTTCCCTCCCTGTAAAGAACATTTCTTCAGTAACAAACATATTTCTACACAAACAGAATTATTGTCTTAAGGCAGCAACAACGGTTACCCAAGAAGACATCAATATAGCCATACTAAATATCTTGCAATAACAACTGAAATGAAATTATTTCGTACATGAAACCGTCTCAGGTTACCCATGTAACCATGGTTCCCTGAGAAGGGGAACAAGACACTGCGTCCCCTAGAGGACACTTTGGGGGAACGCCCTCAGTGTGACTGAAGTGCATGTGGAAACACGACAATGAACTTGTCATTGGCCCATGACGTGTTACTGGTGCGACCAAGAGTATAAAAGGGCACCTGTAGCACACGTCATCAGCTTCTTGTCTGAAGCTTTCAAGTTTTCAAGTTTCAGTTTATTTATATAGCACGTATAAAACAGCCACACGGCTGACCAAAGTGCTGTACAGAAATTCAAAATAGTAAAAAGAATATAAAAATCTGCACAGCTACACAATTAATCAGGGTCTCGCCTTAATAATAAAACAAGTAAATATATTAATAACACAAGAGAAACGAAGTATAAACCTATAAAAGACTAAGCAAAGAAATAAGCAAAATTATTTGTAAGCCAAACAAAACAGATATGTTTTTAAAAGAGATTTAAAAGTGGACAGAGAAGGGGCAAGTCTAATCTCTAAAGGGAGGCTATTCCACAGCTGCGGCCCAACCACTGAAAAAGCATGATCCCCTCTACATTTGAGTATGGATTGTGGGACTAGAAGAAGATTCTGATCACTGGATCTTAAGCGTTTGGATGGAGTATATGGGTATAGTAATTCAGATAAATAAATAGGGGCTAGATCATGTAAAGATTTATATTAAAAAAAAGGATTTTAAAATAAATTCCGATTTTAATAGGTAGCCAATGAAGGGAAGATTGGAGTAATGTGAGCGCTTTTGCGGTTATTATGAAGGAATCTGGCAGCAGCATTTTGAACTAGTTGAAGGCGATCGATTGATGACTTAGAACTACCACAGTATAGTGAGTTGCAGTAGTCTAAGCGTGAGGTGATAAAAGCATGAACAGCCATCTCTAAAGATTTATGATTTAAGAAAGGTTTGATTTTTGATAACAGGCGAAGTTGATAAAAACTCTGAAGGAGACGTGCACAGGAATGCCTGAAGCATGGCAAGGGGACGCAGTGTCTCGTTCCCCTTCTCAGGGAACTATGGTTACATGGGTAACCTGAGACGTTCCCTTTCAAGGGAACTTCAAACTACTCCCCTAGAGGACACTTTGGGGAACGAATACCATGCTAAAAGCATAAGCCAGGAACTCTAAGAAGTTCTTATCCCCAGAAACACACCATCAACTGCCAACACACTGTAAGGGTCAGAGTTGACACGGGCCAGTCACAGTCATCAATGTACATCAATGTACAGTTTTACGTTTCACAACCCTAAGTGCGAAAAGAGACCTTATTGCACAATAGTGCTAGGAATTGGAAACGCGAGAGGCGATACTACCCCTCTTACCAAGACGTTAGTATCTTGAGGGTCACAGCAGGAGTAGGACGCGAGTCACGGAATAGCCCACCATCTCCGCGCACTTCTCACATCTATCCACACAAACGAAGGGAAACCCCCTAGTGGTAAGCACTGC
>JADLZN010006646.1:0-55470 GCA_018155175.1 Sinocyclocheilus anophthalmus | reverse complement strand
GCGGCGGCTTCTTCCAGCGGCTGCATCCTTCTCTCCTTGGCCCCGTCGTGTGAAGGGACTAGATGGCCCGGCGTCCTGGCCCGACGGGCGTGTAACGGGTGCGGTTCTCGTCCGACAGGGGTCCGGTAAGCTCGCATCTTCCGGCAGGCACCAGAGATCCCGCAACCTCCCTTCCTGGACCCCAGACACCAGCATGCAATCACGGGGAAAGACTGCTCCCCGAGAGAGGCTCGCCTCGGACATTTAAACAGCGTTGTGATGAGGCTCATTCGGATAAGGTGTGCCCCATCCCATGCGCCATCCCTCGCTATTTCATCGCCCCCTCCTCTCCTCACTCACCCAATACCTGTCGGGAACCTGCGAATTGCGGCGATTAAGGGACGGTTGATGATGAAATTTGGGAGTCAGCCGACTCATCCAATCTGTACTGTATCAATGTATATGGGTGTGGCTGTACATACACATGTATTATTTGCTTTTTTGGCGTTTTGCTAGTGTTATGTTCGAATCATTATTAACTCAGACCGTTGTCTTTAATGTTTTGAATTGGTTTTAGCTTTCATTTTTTTGTTTTCATTTAAAGTGTTGTTTTGAAATGTTGTTGTATCCTTGTTTCATTTTTATTTAATTATTTATTTTTAAATGTGTGTAATATATACTATTTATGAGTTTTAGAGCTTTTTGTTTAGTTACTTTTCTTATTTTGTAAGTCGCTTTGGATACCAGGGTCCTTCTAATCTAAAGTCAAAGAAAGTAAGGGCCTGACTTGCCAAATTACATTTTTATATTAAAGGGGTTCATATGAGGCGATTTCCCATTTTCCTTTCTCTTTTGAGTTTACAAACCGTGGGCATGAGAAGACGACTCTGTCAGTTGCAAAGACGAAAGTCTCAACCAAGAGATATCTTTTTAAAAGTTAATAGTCGCCACGCTACCTAAATACGGCTCTTCTAAACGCCCCCACAGGGCTAAACGTCACGATTTTTGGCAAGATTTGCACAACGCTCGCCCAAATGTTCAACGCAAGAAAGAAGTGTCACTTTTTTCTCGCTTGTTGTATTTTTCTGCCCTCCATGTCCTTGAGCACTATGTGAGCGTTGTGAAAGGGTTTTTAGAAGTGAAACTACTTTGTTTGGTCTTCCAAAAGAGGACGATGTCCGCTTTGTCATGCCTAGAGTTTGTCCGTGCTGGTCGCTGAGGAAATACATCAACTTTGCGCTGGGGATCGCTGGATATGCTTTCACCGTGGACGAAGCGGAGTCAAGCCCAGGGTCGTCACATGTGGTTGCAGCAAGCCTCCTTCTCTATTTTCGAACGAATCCGCCGCCTCACTTTATCCCTCGGCCTCTGCTCACTCTAGCCCTCCGTGTGTGACACTATTTTGTTGTGAAGGCGAAACTACTTTGTTTGGCCTTCCAAAAGAGGCCATGACTGAAATCATGTTAAGTTGTTATTACACATTGTTCCAAACCTTCAACCCAAATATTCAATAATGTGCCGCACATTTTATGGGGACGTTTGAATTTTGAAAAGAATTTGTCACTGATGATTAAAACGCGAGTTTTGGGCCGTGTAGAGTATTGCTTGTTGTTTGTCATTTCTCCGATAACAAATGCAGACATGGATTTATGTTTACGCGGCGTGATGCTATAGTATAAGCCATTATAATCCATAATTATGTCCCCACTGGATTCAACAAATACCTCGTTTAAAATGGGTTAGTATTCGCGGGCCACTCATAACGCACTGGATAGTTGGTCAATCAGAGCACACCTCGCTTTTTAGAACGATGAGTTTTGTGAAAATCGATGCTTTTCAGAAAGGCGGGCATAGAGGAGAACAATATGTACGCTCGGTATCAAATTCCAACAGTGTCTTTGACTATGAAAGACACCTTCCTTACCTCACCAGAAGAGTTGTACAGGGTTTTCCTGTAAACCAAGAGGTCAGATTCAAACTCCGCTATTGTCCTGTTAGTCCATACAAATGCAATTAAAACAATAAATGTGTATATATATCCTAGTGTTCTTTTATGCATAGATTATTTGATATTGAACTCACTTGCTCTTTGTCTTTTCATTTGTGTAGATGGTACAGGCATTTACACACCTTGCTGCTTTTGTGGATGGGTGCTCGGGTGGAAAATTCCGACTACTGGAAGGAAATGTTTATGGGCAGTTTGCAGAACTGGTGAGAATGAACTTCTTAGAATAAATTTAATTTGGTTTGATTGATTTCTCTGGTGAGAATTTCACTTGATTTTTATAGTATGTTTCTGTAATGAGGTATAATTTTCAAACTACACTCTCAGAAAAAAGGTACAAAAACTGTCAATGGGGCATTAGTTTTAGATTACTAAATGTTACACTTAGAACTAATTGTACCTTTTTTAAGGTACCAATATGGACCTTTTAGGTACAAAGGTGTACCTTTTGAAAAGATACTGCCCCAGTGACAGCTTTTTGTACCTTTTTTTTCTGAGAGTGTAGAATTTAAAAAAATTGTTCTTTTCTCTTTAGATTCCAGACCAGAAAATTGTCATGAAATGGAGGTTTTCAAGTTGGCCAGATGGTATGGTTTATTTATTTATTGTATATATTAATGTAGTCTTATAATTTCTTTATGAACTCACATGCCATTTTTAATATTAGCAATCATAATAAATGACACTTTATTTTTCTACATTATTTGTTTTGTATAAGTTAAAGAAATTCTACGTGTTGCTCATTGTTGATTGTTTATATATGTTCATCACTATTGTTGGATCTCTTTGCTTTAATCTGAGTAATGATTTCTTTCTAACTCTCTTTCAGGGCATGCAGCATCTGTCATTTTAAGCTTTGTGAATCAAGGCAGTGAGACAGAGCTGATTCTGGAGGCCAGAGGAGTTCCCAGCAATGAGGAGGAAAGAATGAAAGAGGGCTGGCAGAGATACTATTTTGATGCCGTTAAACAGACGTTTGGTTATGGAGCACGACTCTGCTAAGCCAAAGCTCACGTTGTGCCATGCCAGAAACTCGGGACATAATACAAATAGATGAAAAAAAGACATCTGTGAACATGAAACACTTGTTGTATACCCTGCCTGCACCAGTTAATTGCTGGATGCCCATAAACATCTGTGCCTTTACAGTGAAAAATAGGTGCCTGGATTATTTTTGTATTTGTTATTGCATTTGGATTAAAGTTTATGTCATGTTTGAAAGTAAAATATGTATGTTTGAATGTTATGTCTGGGCATTCCAGATATCGATAATGAACTATTGAAATACTGAGTATTTTGTAAGTGAAAATATGTTTGCCTGTGAAGAAGTGAAAGTCGAATTGATTGTATGATCATGATACCTCTTAAATACATTGTCAAATCCGTGTTGTAATAAAACAAGAAATAAATGTTATAACTTCTAAGAGCCTCAGTCAGAACCTGCACTCGAAGTAGAAGAACACTTTGTAGACTATTTAAAATATTTATTTCTAGTATTTATAATAATAATATAATATTTCCCATATTGTTTATTTCACACACGGCTGAGAAAGAGTCAGCTGTTCCAAGGCGTTCCCACATCCTGCAAACTGTCGTGTACGCTTCAGCTCCATTCGCGTATCTCAGGCGCCGTGATACTCTTGTGTGTGCACATCTGATTGGTCAACTGACTCTTAGAGCGCAGCGATTGGCTAATTTCTCTGATTCCGTCTCCTAATTGGTGAAGCCGCGGCGGATTAGGAAATAGGGGGTCAGTCAGTGAGTGAACAGAAATACGCTGAAACACGAGAAACCCTAACGACGACCGAACTGTTATCTTCTTGTGTTGCTGAATTTGATCAACATTGCAGTTGCCTTGGAAACAAACTTGGAAATCGTCTTGGAATATTTGCATGGTCCGCGATAGACACGGCATTAGTCTCTGAGAAGTGCTATTTGTTAAGCTGTGCTAGCTGTGTAGACAGGCTGTCACTGAGTTAGTTACATTGAGCTGCTAGCTGGAAATGCTTTGATAAAGGTGTTAATGTCCAGTTTATGCGAATGTTTTATTTTTATTATTATAATCCATTTTTGCTCGTGGGAGAATTTCTGGTTGATTGGCTCGCTGGTCAAGCTCTATAGCTAGTCGTTTATGCAGTCAGGTGCAGTTCACTGACATATTTATATAGCTAAATGGCTAGCTAGGACAACAGATAGTTAGTGTGCAGATTTAACTAAGTCAGATTTGTAGTCGTCCACTGCGTTTTGCACACTCTGGCAATATGAATCCCACTAAGAAGTCTTGTCTGCTACTTATTTTGGCTTTAGCCGTGACTTTGGAAGTGACAGCTGGTGGTGAGTCAGAGGCTCTTCTTGAATTATTAGGAAAATGTGTGTTTATTTAGACGTTAACTAAAATGTAAAGCTATTTAACATTTACATTCAATATATTAACATGTGCTGTAAAGTGTTTGTGAGCTGTAAACTTGACTGTTTGGCATCTTGATTGCAGAAGTACTTCCAGATGATGAAGTTGCAGAGGGTGGTGAGTCTAAGGTAATACAGCATTAAAACATAATGACATATTATCAGAGCAATGTAACTTGCACTTGGGTAGCAGTGTTTTTTGTTATTAACAGAAATTAGACTCAATGTTCTCAATGTAACATTTATGCATTTATTTAGAAGATCACTATATACACTACATATACAGTAGGGATGATATTTATTTGATCCCCTGCTGATTTTGTAAGTTTGCCCACTTACAAAGAAATGAAGGGTCTGTAATTTTGTTATGGTACGTTCAAATTATTTAACGTATAGAGACAGTATCAATTAGGGATGTAACGGTATGAAAATTTCTTATCATGGTTATAGTGACCAAAATTATCACGGTTATCAGTATTATCACGGTATTGTTAAAATGTGCTGGAGATGTTCAAAAAGTACCAACACATAAATCACATCAAGTTTTATATTTAAAAATCAACAAACGACAAATAAAATGACCTTTTCTTTGCATAATCACTAGAACAATAACATTACCAATGATGTTCGGATTTTAACTGACAACTTGACTGACAACAGTTTAATAGCATGTTCAAATATCTAATGTAAATGTTCAAATAAAGCTTTGAAAAAGTTTCATGAAAAGGTAAACCTCACATTTCAGCCTTTAAATAAAGAAAAGATTTGTCAAAATGATAATTGATTAATAAATTATATGTATTTTATCTGCTCCATAAATAATTCTAGATAACTTATGAGTTGTTTAAATGTGTAGAATCCTCATAAGCTTGTTTTTCATCAACCGGTCAAAATTTACAGCAGGGCATGCAAATTCGGTCCATTTTTGGCCAGACAGAAACTGCACACAGGCTGAATGTAAATATAAGTCTCTGTAAATCCACTCACTGACAGCAGGTGGCGCTTAGGGAAAAGCTGAATTAGAGCTGTTTCCAGTAACCTCCGTGGACAAAGCAGTATTTCGATTAAGAACACTTCCTTTAGGTATTACATGGAGCGAAGATGAAAACAAAATGCCATCGAATTGTTTCTGAAGTCAGTCAGAAGAACGTTCAGAGGTACATTCATATAATTCATTCATTCATATATTAATTTGTATAATTCCCTTGGCACTCTTTTAAAACCTCCCAGCTTTTCTGCCCTGTTTTCACTCAAAACGAAACTACTCTGCGTGCTGTGCGCACGTGAGACTGTTACTTAAAACTGTGCGTTATGCTGGACCGATTATCGTGATTTGTTCAAATTGCGGTAATCTTACACTACGGTTTTTAATGTCATATAAACACTAGCACGAAAGTGAACAAGTGGTCTGATAACTGCTTTGAAAGGATTTCAACACATCTTTGAAATAAAAAATGAAACAATAATTAACTGTGTATAATGTAAATATTTTAAATAAAAAAAATTGAACTTTAAGTACTATAATTAATAAAATATATTTAAAAATATTTCATTATTATAAAACTTACTTTACAGAAAAATTTGTATTTGCCTTATTTTTGAAGTTTGCATCATTGATTCTGCTAATTTCCTGTTTGATACTGTAAAGCTGCTTTGAAAACAATCTGTGCTCTATAAGGTATAAAGGTGACTTGGCTATCGTGTTGGTTTCGGATAAGTCACCTGTAATTATCCTTTTTTTTTGCAGACCATATACAGGTAAGGAGAAGCTGAGCCAATCAGTCATTTGTGTTGACATGTTTCTTTTATGTCTAAAAGATTTAATTGGAACCTTTATTTATTTATTTATTGTCTTAAATTTCTATAGCCATATTCATAGTTAAATATATTTCACATATATTTATTCTTACCATAAACACAGCCAGCTAGAAGAATTTGAGCACATGGTTAGCCATTCTTTAACACAAGAGCTAAAACAAATGTGGGGTTAAATGTCTTGCTCAAGTATATAAGCTAATGTCAGGGACTGATCCTACATCTCTTTTATGACACAAAAGTCTGACTCGCTTTACACAGATCTCTGACCTCAAAAACTGCTTAAAAGCATCTTCCAGATCTTTAAAACACAGCTAGCAGTGCTATAAATGACACCCTTAACAATACATATATTCTAGATTGAATGTTTGTTAGCAAGCAACTGGTTATAAAGCAACCAAAAAAGGAAACTCACTTTTTAAGCCAGACAGCTGCAAGACTCTCGATGCTCATTCATTCATCATTCCTGTGCTTGCCCCCTTGTCTCATTCTAAAATTCATAGTTTGTTTGGGTTAATTATCTTTGGTCTTGCCATTTCTGAACTGTTGAACTATGTGTGATTCATTGGGTCCGAAGTCAATGTATAATCATTCCCTCTGGACTTTGCTTTTCATTCCCACAAACTCTCTAAACTAATAATTGTTGGTTCGCTTTTGTTTCATTGCTGATTCAGCTAATTAGAGATTAACTTCAAGAGGCTTGTCCTGGGTCTTGGCAGTGCCACCTTTTGATGGAGCAGTTTTCCATGTGCTTTGTGAACAGCCCTTTCAAACAGATCTCCATCCATTTCCCTCTGCCTTTTCAAGGTGGCAGATTTGCAGACCTCGGCATCCCTGGACTGTGATTGAAAATCACATTTGAAAAGAAGAGCACATCTGAACACCCCCATTTTCTTAGGATCTAGCTAAATGTGTGAGGTGGGGCTGTTCTTAGGTTTTTTTGTGGTTGCCTTTTTTTGGGGACTCGCCTTATGACAGGTTGGCGATAATTCAGGCTTTAGATCCAGTGTGTGCTAGTCCACTACTGAACAGCAGGTCGGCTCGCAGCCGCTCTGACATTCTAATCATAACCCTGATTGCATGCCTGCTCAGAGAACTCCATGAGCTCCTGCTATCCCAGCTCTCTTTGTGTGACTGGAGAGAGATGAAAATGGGATTAAAATGGTGGATAATGGAGGGAGAAAAATCTATTTCACTCTGAAAACCACTGAGAGCTAAGGCTGCACTGGCGTGTCACAGAAAGTGTGTGAGGGTATGAGAGGAAAAAACAACAAAACAAAACAATTGTGCATGTGAAACATTTTTTTCATTTGTATCTTGCAACAGTTATTGTGGTGTAGTGGAAACACCCTAGGCATAATGGGATTTTGGACAATAAATGGTTTAATTTAATTACAAACTATGAAAACATTTATTAAATAAAAATTAACATTAAAATATTAAAAATATATTACTATTATATATACATGTTTACTATTTAATTTTTAAAAAATAAATTGATACTTGTTTTCAGAAAGGATGCTCAGTGACGGAAAAGTGACAGTAAAAATCATTTCTATTGATAAAAAAGATTTCTATTTAGTCTTCGTTAGTCCTTTTTTTTTCATTCTCAATAATCTTGAATTGTATATATAATATCATGATCATGTACACTAAAGACGGGCCGATGCTTTGAAAATTCAGCTTTGCATCACATGAATTTATTACATTTTAAAATATATTAAAATTTAAAAGAGTTCATTTAAATGGCAAAAGTATTTCATAATATTAATGTTTTTACTACATTTTTTATCAAATATATCCGGCCTTGGTGAGGATAAAAAAAATAAAAATAAAGTTGAGTATGATAAAGATTTATGCTGATATTGCAGAACCTTACAATTCTATAGCCAGGAAGGAGAACTGAAACATGCGAGCATTCCCATGAAAAGAGTGCAGTGGAATTCCAGACCACTTGACAGCTCTCACCCTTTTGATTTTTTGCTCCGGCCGTGGTAATCTAATAAATGTTTAAGACTAAAATCAATTTGCAATGCTTGATGGGCATCTCTGTGATTCAACTTGTTAAAATAGAGAGAGAGAGAGAGAGAAAGCGTAGTAGCAGAGAGAGAGAGAGGAGAGCGATAGAGAGAGAGAGAGAAGACGGAATACCTTACAAAAGAGTGAGCCCAAGAAAATAGTCTGGCTAATAATGACTCCTGGAGTATAAATCTTATTCATGGCACACAAAGTGGCCATTGGGCGAATAGAGACGAGAGCCGTAGTGCTCTCATTATCTGCTTGGCTTTCTTCTGAAGAGTTCTGGGATTGGCTCCCTTTATGTGAAACAGCAGGTAGCAGAAGAGTGTCAGGTCAAATTGAGGGCCCCCGCTTGCCACCTCTCTTCATGCACTCATTCTAAGAGAAACCGACCTGCACTCCACTGTTGTAAGAGAGCAAAACAGTGAGAGGTCATTCAGAACTGAGCATTTTGTTTATTTGGACTACCTGTCAGTATAAATACTACGTTTATGTTTAAATTTTAAATTTTTGCACTTAAGTTCAATAATTCTAATGAATTCTTATTGATTATATGTTTATTTGTGCACTTTTGCTTCCGAGTTAAAATAGTAAAATCTGTGGTGCAGTATTGAGGGTCTAGTCCTGAAATCTCAAATGGCAGGCTTGATCTTAGCTGAATGTTACTGTATTGCCGTCATTGATAAAAGCTAGACCATAGCTGTCTTCGGTGGCAAGAACCCACTCATTACAGAATCACAGACAGCTTTATTCAGATTATAGTTGCACACTCCCTTTGATTTGCCTTGTCTCTGCTTTTGCCCCTTCATAGTTGAGAAGAGCGTCAGCCCTGTGGGAGGCTAGCTGCTCTCTCAGAATGTAGAATGGAGCTCCCCACTTAAAGCTGCAGCTAATCGAATAACAGCCCCAGCATGGTGCCCAGCGTGAGTGCTCTCCCAGCGGGATGGTGAGGGCAGCTCACTGGGGTCTGCAGGTACTTTTCATCCTGCCTGGCAGGCGAGCTCTAGCATCCTGCTGCTGGAAATTAGTCGTCGACTGGCCTCTCTTTTTGCTGGTGTCAGGCGTGGGCCCCTGATGAGAGATTTGTTGATATGATAACTCGATTAAGCCTCAGGCTTGAGGTGGCAGAGAGCCAGTACGAGGAGACTTCTACTTGTCTGGAGACTAGCGTCTCCAGTTAGCAATAGCTGTAACCTCAGAACTAGTGCCGTCTGGATGACAGCGTCGGTCTCAGGCAGGTAATCCTTGGATAAGGAGGATAACGGAGGTAACGAGGTCATCTTAATTCGCCAAGTAAAATGAAACATTATAGGCAGCTCTTCTCTGTTCTTCTTCTGCCTTCAACACAAGTCAGGTTTGCTATTTTGCCTACAGACCAACAGCCACATGATAGACGATAAGGGGGTCGAGTCCTTACAAGAGCGCGCTGATACTCTGATGCGCACTTGCCCGACTGTCCGCCTCCAGGCTGGAACTAGCAGTTCACTCCCTTTCACATCCGTGTCTCCACAGGAACTCTTGTGAACACGTCGAGCGTCCGCCGCAGAGGGCTACTTATAAAAATGCTGAAAATAAGACAGAATTAATAATGATTAATGAGAATAAGGTTTTTGAATATATACAGAGACAGTTGAAAGTTGGTGGTTGGAAAATAAAGCAAAATACGCCTCCGCTTCGCGTGTGCCCCTAACACGCATTAGTGTTATAAATTCACTGTAAACCACGGCTTCACGGGGCTTATTTGCTTTTATAAAACGGTTATAATAATAAAAAAACAGTATTCTTCCGACAAACAGTATGTAGTTCCTCAGAAACGGTTGTGGCTGCAACAAAGTGGTTGTTGAGCAACACACAGAAGTAAACAAAGGTATATGTTTGTAGAGTAATTTACAACAGCTTAGAGCGCGGCTCAACCAATCAGAATCAAGGACCGGAACTATCCGTGTTACCGTTTTACAAGATGATCATGTTTTTGAAAGAAGTCTCTTTTTTCACCAAAGGCTGCATTGAATTGTTTACACCCCCCCAAAAAACAGTTTAAACCCGTGGACACTGAAATATTATTAACAGTAAAGAACAGTCTTCTAGTTGAATATATTTAAGTGAAATGTATTACTGTGTGATAGCAACGCTGAATTTTAAGTGTCGCATGATCCTTCAGAAATCATTCTAATATGATTTGCTGCTCAAGAAACATTTTCTTATTATTATCAATGTTGAAACAGCTGTGCTGCTTCATATTTTTGTGAAAACGGTGATACTTTTTCAGGATTCTTTACTGTCACAATGTAATTCATCCTTGCTGAATAAAAGCATCAGCTTCTTTCAAAATCAATCTTAAATATCTTGCTGACCCCAAACTTTTGAACGCTAGTGTGATTTTCTAAATGTCATGCTACATTACAAACAGCAATACAACTAACTTAACAAAAAGGGATCAAATTAGGTCATTAAGAGTTATAACAATGCAAATATAATTAATTGACACAGCCATATAAGCCCAATAAACACATCATCCTAACATACAGTCCACACTGTTCCTAACCTGTTGATGGACATCCATGAAGTCATCTACAGCCTACAGGACAGCTAGCAGTTCTATGTAGGATAAACACACACAGAACAAAACAAATACAAAGAAAAACTACATTAAATCTGATGTTCAAAAGCAATTACACAGGTACAGAGAGAACGGTCATGCAGGGTGGAAGATGATAATAAACCTTGAATAATGTTATAAACTGATCAATAGTTTTCTATATCACCCCTTTAAAGTCAAAGCATGACTGTTTCTTTCTAGGACATTGTTATTCTGCTCTGCCTGTAGGATGTGACCTTGGACCACAAAACCAGTCACAAGGGTCCATTTCGAAATTGAGATGTATACATCACCCGAAAGATGCATAAATAAGCTTTCCATTGATGTACGGTTTGTTATGATAGGATAATATTTGAAAATCTGGAATCTGAGGGTGCAAAAAAATCGAAATATTGAGAAAATCGCCTTTAAAGCTGTTCAAATGAAGTTCTTAGCAATGCATATTACTAATAAAAAATTAAGTTTTGATATTTACAATAGGAAATTTACAAAATATCTTCATGTAATATGATCTTTACTTAATATGCTAATGATTTTTGGCATAAAAAAAAATCATAATTTTGACCCATACAATGTATTTTTTGGCTATTGCTACAAACTATTTGTGGGGGGGGGGGGGGGGGCCCCCCCCCGGGGGGGGGGCGACCGGTAAGACTGGTTTTGTGCTCCAGGGTCACATATAGATGGCATTTTCATGACTAGCATGTTCTTACCGAGTGTTGTCTCTCTGTTTTAGGACGAGGTTCAGATTGCTGTCGAAAGGGACCTATAGTGAAACAGATGACCGTTAAAGCCTTAACACGATTACAAACAATATAAACTCAAACAATTAAAATGAAAACTCATATAAATAAAAATAAAAGCTAATTCAAAATATGAATAAAAACTACAATAGTATATAAATAAAACTAAAATACGAAGTAAGCTAAAATAACACTGGCTCTAATCTGGGCCTTGCCTCTAATTTCATCATGTATATTCTGCGGTGTCCTTCTTTCCTTAGTCTTTTTTATGATACAATATTTGCTCATACTTCACAGACTGAAGTACAGTTGCAAATTATGGGTGCAACAGGTTAAAAATAGCTTTTATCTCTCTTCTGAATGACATCTCAAAGTATAGTGAGCACATAAAATAATCTCCTCAATGCAGCATTTTACCTGCACGAAAATCGAACACATAAATGATCATTACGTAATCCTTTTAGTATAACAGAAATGTGCTTGGGTTTGTTGGGAGGTGAAATGTTTGTTCTGTCTCACCGTGTGAACTGCTCTGACTAGTAGTACCAGGGCCGTCTTCCAACCACACGCTGCTGTATGTTAACGAATCTCGTTTGTGAGGCGTACCGGCTGAAGACAGACTCTCCTGTATTCCAGAAAAATGAAAAACATATGCAAACAACAGAACCAGCCAGTCTTGCCAAATCATATAGGTGTATCGATACTTCTGTTCAGACAATTAAATGCAAATTCCATTACGCCTGTATGCATTTGCCCGCGAATAGTATGGGCATCTAAATACAAGTGGTGTTCTCTGCCTTAGAACATTTTGACCACAATGTACCTATCTTTTAAGTAAAATGTGAGTCATGTATCGATCAATTATGTGTATGTGAGTCATATGTGTATGTGACCGCACCAGTCCTGTGTCATAGTCCTCTGTAACTTCATGTTCCTGCTCGTTCTCCTCCACCACGCTGGTGAAGCTACTGGCATTGGACGAGGAGCGAGACAGATCCTGAGACTCAGGGATCGAGGGAGCTCGACAGCAAAGCGCCGAACTACAAACACATACATTTGCACATATATGAGGTCAAATAAAACTGTTCACCTAAAAATGTGAAATTACTGAAAGCGGTATCAAAACAAACGGATCTTTAAAGGGCTGAGGGCAAGTAAATGTGTCATTTTTTGATGAACCACCATGCATTAATATTTTTTAAAGTTGGTTGAGGTATATTTGATTCAATTACTGTATCACACATCAGCTGCACATTAAAAGCAAAAGCAGCTCACTTATTGACCTTTGCACCTGGAAACTACCTACATCAGATTAATTATTTGCACTAGCTGCTCTGTCCATATGATTAAAAGGTGTTGTTTGGGCTGTATTTTGCTATTGCATAATGATAATGGAGTATGTTATGATAGCACTAGCCATAGTCATGTTTAGTGATTGCACGTGTGATTACTCAACATATTCAGAGAAGTTCAAAGTAGATGTATTACTAATGACTCATTGACAAAGTGACGTTTGAACTCAAATATGATACAGTAAATATCTATTATTTGCTGCTGGGAGTGGTTTTATGTAGAGGGTAATAAAAAGTCTGAACCTAACAAGGAGCGGCCCGTGAGCAACCTATTGTTCACTTTGAACAAGTCACCTATAACCTCAGGTTAGGCTATTTACTTACCACACATGAACATGTTATTCAACTTTGAGGATATTACATATATAGATAATAGACAAAGAGTCTAAGAGTGCAACGGTATTGAATTTCAAAGAAAATATGATTTTTATGCACATGGGGTCCCCCAGTATGATTTTTTTTTTTGAAAGAAATGAATACTGTTATTCAGGAAACAATTGACTTTGAACATCACATTGATCAAAAGTGACAGATTTGTACAAGGTTACAAAAAATTATATTTAAAATGATTGTGGGGAAAAAAATTTATGGAAAAAATATTAAGCAGCACTATGATTTTCAACATTGATAATAAGAAATGAATCCTGAGTTGGAGCACAATAGAATTCCTGAAGGATCACCAAGGACACTAAAGCTGAGTAAACTGATGCTGAAATTCAGCTTTGTCATCACAGGAATAAGTTGCATTTTAAAATATTTTCAAATAGAAACTGTTATTTTAAATAGTAAAAATATTTCCAATTGTTACTGTTTTTGCTGTATTTTGGATTATATAAATGCAGGCTTGGTGAGCATACGAGACTTCTTCCAAAAAAAACACCACAAAAGCAAATCTAATGTTAAAAAGTAAAAAAAAAAAAAGAAAAGAAAACTATTACTTCACATGATCATAGACACCTTTCCAGGAATGTAAAGATCAGATTATATGAAAAATGCATGGAAAAACTGGCCATCCATACAGTAAACAGAAGTCAGTGTTTTCACTGGTGCTCACCCAATCTTAGTGATCTGCATCTCAGGGGAGCTCTGACTGGATGAGTTGTCTAATCTGAAGTCCTGAGTGGTGTGTCCACCATCAGATGTCCTCTGTGGACTAGGGGACACCTCTCGACTGCTGGAACATAATGAGTAACTCATCTTAATTATTGTTCTCATTGAACTGCATTTTTCATATTTAATAAGCCTAACATAAAAAGGTACACATTTAATACACACTAGATTCTAATCTTTGTTACTTTTCCTTTATGGTTTTCTAGCCACATGACAACAAAATGACTTCTAACAAGTAATCAATTATGCTAAACTACTTTAAGGGTTTTCCTTATGACAATGTCTGCCCTTTGTTATTAAGACCAGATATCCACCTTGACGTTTTTCAAAGACATATATTGACAATATTCTTTTTAAGTCAATGTTTGTATGTATTTTTGAATAAATTAATAAAAGGGCTTCAACTTCGAGAAGTTACCTTCTCTCCTGAACTTCTTGTATGTTCTCAATCCCAATGGCACTGCTCCTCCTGGAACTAAATGGACCAGATTTCTTACGGGTTGGGCTTTTCCCAGGAATAATCAAGGACTGTGGAGAAATCACATTTTGATTCAGATTATTAGCCACTACATAATATCTTCCATTCATGCACTTTCTTTCTTTTTTCGATATTATTCATTTTAACTTTTGACTTTCATGTCTTTTTATTACTACTATGCCTAAATAAAGCCCTTTGAATGACCACCGTGTATGAAATTCTTTGTGTAAATCAGCTTGCTGTGTCTACTATCAATCATTAGGGTGACGGTAGATTTATGATTCAACACAAAACATCAAATATTATATCAGCTAAGAAACAGCAGAAACTGGGGTCTATTTTTAATAAAATAAAAATAGCCCTTCAACATCATCAGAGCTTGATGAGTGATTTAATTTGGTGTTCAGATTTGTGCATTATGCATTACAGTGCAGCCTAGATGACCTTGAAAACAGGTCCAGATGGGAAAATCTCTGTTTAGCAAAGCTGTCTGCAAGTTTATAGGTTTGCAAACACGTTTGATAATTATCTGGTTTTCTGTGACAGTTGTTGCAGACACATTAGTACATTAGGATGGCTAATAGGCAGTTATGGCAGCCTGTCATGAGAGGCTCTCTCAGTTATTGCTGTTGCACTCGTTGTCATAGCAATGGAGACGGGACGGTCACTTGTGGAGAGCCCCATCTGTTCCACTGACCAGATCATAAGAGAGGATTACACATCAGTTTTTTTCTTTTGTAATGGTGAAATGATGAAGATCAGAAATGACAGGAGAAGACCTGGTCTACCATCAGCACAAGCCTCACAAATGATGTGAGCCATGACGACACAAGCACTCAAAGGTCAAACCCACTCGCAGGGCACGACGGGGGTCAGAGGGCATGAAGACTGGCACAAAATAAAGCTGCCACACTGTTTTGGGGCTTCTCATGACAGCCTGCATTCATTTCTGGGTCACAAGGGTGTTCATACTCACAATGCCGGGTGTTTTGGGGGTGTCTGGGGGGTTGTGTGCAAAGCTTCCACTGTGGCTGGTGGAGACGGTGTGCGGTTTCTTGTTACTGAGGCCCATGGCATCCATAGACTGACTTCTATTGCGGATTACTCGCTGGAAAGAGAAAAACAATGCATTGCATCACTGCAAGCCAACACTAGAAGGCACTACAACTGCATATATATGAGAGCTAGAGAGAGTAAAGGACCAAGAAAGTGTGTATGATTTGACTAGCATACTACATACTTACAATTACCTACTGTCAGAAGTACAAAACAATTTCAATACGCAAAGAACACCAGGTGACTTTCTTCATTTGCCAAAATGTGAGTGTATCCTATAATGCAACGTACTTCACTTCTACTGCACTTTTTTCTATTACTTGAGTAAATGATTAATTGACATGGGTAAGATGTTTTGCACACTGCTGTTTGAAACATTTAATTGTTCTATAATGCATACTATTTTAAATACACTACAGTTTAAAAACGGCATTGGCATACTTTCTGTATCAATAGAAGCTATACAAAATTAGCGCAGCACCCTGTATTCAATACACAAATCATATTCTTTAACACCAATGTCGCAGCTGAAAAATTCAGCTTTGTTCTCCCAGGAATTAGATATATTATATACGAATATATTATCTATAATCTACTATAATTCAAATAGTCAAACACGGAATGATATGCATTGATTAACAGAAATTGCCTTGGTGAGATAACAGGACTTCTTTTAACAACATCCACAAATCCTTACCCCTAATTAAATTAAAAACACCCCCAAATTTTTTGACATTTAGTTTACAGTGTATACTGCATAAATCATACTTCAATATCATGCTGATTTTAACATTCTACAATATGGGATGCAACAATTCTAATCTCACATATAGAATGCACAGTACGCAAATTATGCAAAACTCATCTCTGCCATTCACCAGAACTCTTTTGTTATACATACGCATCATTTTGTCAGTAATTAATTAAACAAATACAAAACCCTTTTTGCTAGTTAAAGAGATTCAAATGGATTTTACCTTGAAAGACTCAAAGAAGCCACCGCCTCCTCCTCCTCCATTCTCCAGTTTGTCATCATCTCCTCCCAGTCCCATCATGGACTGGCTGTTCATGTGTAGCTCCTCATATAAAGTCTCCAGCAGAGCAGACCGTGTCCTCTCCTGGAGAACAAAGACTTAATGTACAGTAGTATGCATGCAGATGCTTCCACACAAATAAACGCAAACACAAACATGTATGCCCTTCTCACCTTCAGCTTGGCAAACTTCTCTGCTTTATAGCAGGAATACTCAGCATTGATCAGTTTGGTCAAGAGGAACTCATGAAACTCTGGACTCTACACAAAACACAATGAACAGAGATTAAATTAGATTTAAACAAAGAACGGTTCCTAAATTGGATTTTTTTTTAGATAAAATTATAGGTGAATTATATATTAGTTCAATTATTTATTAATTCAGTCATATCACTTACGATTACAGCAATACCTTACCTAAAAGTGAATATTTGCTGAAAGACCCTCAGACCAAGATGTAGATTGTTTCTTCATGGGAAGTTTGGAGAACTGTAGCTTGACACATTGCTCACCAACCGGATCCTCGCAGGAAGGTGCGTTAGCAACGAGAGTCAACCGCTGATAAATAAAATCACAACCACATCTATAATAATAGACACTCAGTCATGATTAGATAGTGGATAGCGTTTTATCAGTTGTTTGGACTATCATTCTGACGGCACCCATTCACTGCAGATGATCATTGGTGAGCATGTGATTTTGTGGTGATGCAAAAAGTTATCCCAATCTGTCTACATAGAAAACAAACTCATTACATCGTGGATGGTGATGGGTTGAGTACATTTTCAGCAAAATCCATTTTTGGGTGAACTACTCCTTGCCAACAAACTATACTAGCAGTGAAATTGTTTAAATAGATTTTTTTTTATTACAACTATATTTATTCATATAATTTGTCAGCATTTTATAAAAGGCTTTACCAATTCATTTACGCATGATAAAAAAATCAAACGAGACATTCCTGTCCATATCACAGCCATAATTAGACGAAATTGAGTTTTTCCACATTTTGTACGCTGATTTTTAGGGGGAAAATCCAGAAAGTATTTAAATAAAGTGAGGCTGAACTAAAAGTACTTGTTTACACTTATTGGCATCTGAAAAAATAATGAATAAACCAAATGAACATCAGTGGTTGAAGGATGTGTAGAATTTAGTAAAAACAGCTGTTCCAATTTTGGGCAAAGATTTCACGTGGAACAAGTCACATTACATGAATACAAACTGAAAAGATGTACCTTTTTAAAGACAGCTGGGTCTGGGAGGGTTGGTCCAAAGAAAGGCACATCATCTCTTGCCGTCACAGATACCTACAATATCACAAAANTGCAGGTGTCCCATCAAAGGCTGCAGCACGCACTGGCCAGCAAAACTGATAAATTAGCAGGACTACAGGTTCATTTACCGGGTGCACCATTTTGCCTTGATGAAAAGCCCATATTTAGGCTTTCTAGTCTCAACACGGAGTGTCATCATTTTAGTTTGATTAAGACTGTGTTACATCTTCATCTGTATAACTCTGCATACCCTTTTTATCTAGTTTGCCCTATGACAGAAAATGCATTTAGTGCACAAATATCTAAAATATCCATATATGTCACACTAATTCTCAGGACACTGTGTGAAAGCATACGTATTGCAACTTCATTCAAAAAGTTTTGGTCGTAAATTGTTTTTGTTGTCGTGTTTTGAAAAGAATCTATTCTACGGCAATTCTCTGTTACTTAAAATAACTATATAATTTATCTACATAGTATATTCTCAGCTTATATATATAGATATATATATATATATATATATATATAGGCTTTGAAGGTAAAAGTAATAAAATGTCATTCATTCCTGTGATGCAAAGCTGCATTTTCTCAGACATTACTCTTCAGTGCGGAGGGCGTAGATTACGCGGGGGATGCGGGGGACGTGTCCCCCCACTTTTAATATCACGTAAATTCATCACCTGCACTTTTTCAGGCAAGTGTGTTCACATAGCGGTTTTCAAGAGCCGGTGTGAATTAAATATAGATTTAAATTCAAAGAGACAATATAGTCTGTGCATGACCTGACATTTTATTCATATCCAAAATGAGACGATGTGAACATTACGGAGCGCTAAACACTCATGCAGTGTATGCTTCATTCATACTCGAAGCCGGAGGGCACTCTCGCGCAGAAAGTTGTATGAGGAAATTCCTAATATGGACAAAAGCGTTCAGCTATGGCTGTATGAAAACTGTTGTTTTCACAGAAAACAGAAACGTTTGGAACATGAAGACATTAAACATACGATTGGGACAATATGGTTTATTTGTGTTTGTCAAGTCATATCCAGGTAATAAATAAATTATATGAACAATGAAGTGCTAACTGACATAGCATTTATTACAGTATTGAAACTATTCTGCCTGATTATGTGATAAAAAAGTGTTTGTAGTATATAAACAAATCATTATTATTGGTTTTTGTCCAGCAGTTGTCTGATTTCTAAGCCAATTAAAAGCTAGAAATGAGAGAAAAATTAAAGTTGCCTATACACTACCAGTCAAAAGTTTTGAACAGTAAGATTTTTATGTTTTTTAAAGAATCCTCTTCTGCTCACCAAGCCTGCATTTAATTTGATTCAAAATACAGCAAAAACAGCAATATTGTGAAATATTATTACTAGGCGATTACAAATAACTGTGTTATTTGATAGATTTTAAAAGGAATTTATAGTGATTTCAAAGCTAAATTTTTTTGCATCATTACTCCAGTCACACTATCCTTCAGAAATCATTCTGATATTCTGATTTGCTGCTCAAAAACATAATAGTAGTAATAATATAATTAAAAAAAGTTTTTTGAGCATCAAATCAGCATATTCTAATGATTTCTGAATGATCATGTGACATGAAGACTGGAGTAACGAGTAATGCCGAAAATTCAGCTTTGATCACAGCAATCATTTTAAAATTTATTCAAATAGAAAGGAAACATTCACAACATTACTGCTTTGCTGTACTTTGAATCAAATAAATGCAGGCTAGGTGAGCAAAAGAGACTTCTTTAAAAAACATAAAAAATTTTACTGTTCAAAAACTGTTGACTGGTACGTTATATAGATTACAGAAATGTTATATTGTAATGTTATATTATTATATATATATATATATTATTTTTTTATATATAAAAATTCTGTCCCCTCACTTCTGAAATGATGGCTACGCCCCTGCTTCAGTGTCATATGATCCTTCAGAAAAATGTCTAATATGCTGATTTGCTGCTCAAAAGCATTTATTATTATTATTAATATTTAAAACAATTGTGCTGCTTAATTTTTTTTTTCTGGAAAGCATGATTTCTTCAGAATTTTTATAAAATGAAGGTTTTTCATTCATGTTCTTTCCACAAACTCTGGTCTCCAAGGTAGATAGAATTCTCTTTATCTTTTAGATGTCTAAATAGAGGCCTGGGGGTCTTCTGCTTTCAATTAAAATCTCAAACATATTTTCCCCTCTCTGCAGACCCTTGAAAATATGCTCGTAAATTGACATTATTTTTTACGGGCTTCCCCTTTTCAGTTGCACATCAGAGATGTCTGGCACAAGCAGTAGCTCACTGGATTGGCTTATCTCAGGATCTGCCGTCTCCCTCTGAGCCCCGGGATAAATGACATGACTTACAGTGTATGGCTGCTCCCCATCACATACTGTATGTGCATCCTAAGTGCACTGCTATGGTCCAAAAAATGGGAAACAGGCTACTACCAAAATGTAGAACTGAAGAACTGGCTCATATTTAATTGGCTCACTTTTAATTCACTGGAGTTGGAATTTGAGTTGGCCAGACCCATAGGAAGTTGAATTGGACTGACAGGAAGCAGAATTTACTGCAATGGACCTTTGTCACATTTTTGGGGTTCTCAGAAGTGGAAGTCATCACAGTTGCATAAAATTCTATGGTTCTGCTGAACAGAAACTACAAGAAATATATTTATTTACAGATTTATTACGTTGGTCAACAGGGAAAAATGTCAAATTTGCTGTTATTTCCTCAGTTTTTGTATTAAAAATACTCATGCAACAGTGTTCACTTTATGTAATTTAATGCCAAGGTAAGAACACGCTTAACACATCTATCTATCTATCTGTTCTATCGTTCTATCTATCAATCTATCGATCTATCTATCTATCTATATATCTATAATCTGACTCTATCTATCTATCTATCTATCTGTCCGTCTATATATCTATCTATCTATCTAATCTATCTATCTACTTATCTATCTATCTATCTAAGCTATCTATCTATCTATTATCTATCTATCTATCATCTAGCTATCTATCTATTATCCATGAATCAGGCCAAGAATCTTTAAACTTCAAGGCTTTTTAAAATCTTTTTTTAAAACTTTCAAACAAGAATTGGCTTCAATTTTATTTTATTTTTTTTAGTAAAAAAACATGATTTTTTTAATTTAATGTTTGTTTTAAGCAGGTTTCATTGTATTAATTATCTTTTATTTAAACTGAAATTTTGCAAACTGCTTCCTACCCCAATTTGAATGCTTTATTAATAAGTTTATTTTTAGACACAATTTGTTTTGGTCAGCCAAGTGTCTTCATTTAGTTTAAGAGGCATACAGTAACGTTAATACTGTGGTCTTTTAACAAGCTTAAGTGGAAGCCATGGCGTATCATTCCCCATTAGCAGGTCTACATCCCTCCACATCTGTGTCTGTTTATGCCCCATCTATTTCTGAACCATCACTAAAGAACCTCCAGGTTCTGCTACGAAGCAAGATAATGTGATTGTTCTTCCTGTAACAAAGAGAGAGGGAAATTGCAGGGGAAGTTTGCAAATGTTCTTCCTTTGTGGTAAGCTACAGGAGGATGGAGTGAGCATAGCTTCAGACGAGAGCCAAGGCACAGCGGCGGATTTTGACTGGAATGATTATCGCTCACATACATTGCCACACTTGGTAGAAACAAAACTATCACCAGAACACTGGAACCTTCAGCTAGAACAATTGGACAGCTAAAAATTAAAGAGGGCATGCCGGCTAACTAGAAAATCACCCTGGTGGATACTAGCTAAGAGTTTTTTCCCATTTTTAAGGGCTAGCCTGGAGCGAGCTCTATGGCAGATGCTAGCATGACAAAGGCGTTTCAGTGATAAGATAGAGAGAGCCTGGGCAGTATGAAAATGATGGCCCCTAGCGTTGTCTCGCCTGAGATTTTGTGACTCCTCTATGACGAATCCCAGTAATGGAGAATCTTGGCAGACTGATGTGGACTGCATTGCAATGGATGGGCCCTCCACTCTGGAATAAGCCCAAAAGGCCCCTATGAAAAGAGCAAGATGTAATGCCACTTTTTCATGCTCATTGCGGACCTCTGATAGCTGAAATGACATGGATTTGTGTCCCAGTTACACTGAAAGAGCTTGCGAATTGGATCGAGCTTAAAAGTGAAGCAAGAAAGCCCTGGAAAATCAGCACTCAAAGGCACATTTCAACTGGAAATCATTTCTTTAAAGCTTGTACTCCTTGGTGGTTGACAATCCTATTAAAGAATCAATGCCTTGCAATTAACTGAGCAAAGAGATATAAAAATAAATTAGAGAAGGGAAAACACACGCATTCAGTTTAGGGGCATCTGAGTGGGACTAACCATGCAATGGTCCTTTCTGATATTAGGATACCACAGGCATGAATCATCTTTTTTGCATTGATGTTTGAGTGGCATGACCAGCATCTGCCTATTGCCTATTGTCACCACTCTTCACTTTACTGACGGCATAAAGGGTTGCGACAGAAAATGGGTTTTTGGGCATACAAAGGAAAACACTTAATGGGTTAGGCCAAATTTGAATTAATTAGTTTTACTGTCTTTAGGTGACATAGAAGTGCTTTTGCCTCCTGTTTTATCTATTAGACGGATTGTTGACACTTTAAATATTCAAATTTTATTACAAATTTTAGATTAGTTCAAAAGACTTCTTTCCTTAGACTGATGTTTTCATCACAACTAATACCTTACAAGGTAGTCGTCAGTCAACAGTCACCTACAGCAAGACACTATCATCAACAACATTCAGCCATTGCAGTATTCTAAAGTAGAGAAAGAAAAGGGCCTCCTAATGAATCAATGTTACCGAGGTGCTAATTTAGTCTTCATTTAGATGCCATAAGAACAGCCTGCGTTTCATAACATGAACATAAAGCAAATTTTCCCGTTTATTTTTCTTACCAACTCAATCAGTATTGTTTCTCCTCAGTACTTTGCAATTTCTCCAGTTAAATAAATAAATAAATAAACAAACATTTACGTGGATCATTAATGGGTTAGTGCTAGTCTTAGATTGTATTCAGAGAAACCACATACATCAACTCTAAATCTTAACATTTGGATGTAATGACTGTTTGTAATTGTGCAGACATTGCATATAATTGCTTACTAACAATCTAGCAGTTACGATTTACTTTGAATGTTGGTAAAAGGGTTAAAGTGTTGTGGTAAAAGGAGTTAGTTTACTATCATTCATGTTCAGACCATCAAAGTAGAGAGAGATTAACCATAATGTAAAATATATTAACCAAGCTTTGGTTCTGAGAGAAAAATAATTTATGTACAGGCATGATCACCCTTACCAAAAAAGTAGTATACTTCAAGTTTATTTAATGAAGTATACTTAAGTAAAGTTCAAGTAAATTTTAAGTATACTTTATGTAGTAAGTACACAAATATCAATGTACTAGTAGTATACTTGTAAGTGTAATATTTCAATACACCATGGGACTAAATTGGCCAACTTTCTAGTATATAAAAGTATAATTTAAGTATAACAGTAGTAAACTTTGAATACACAACTAGATTACGTATATGTTTTTAGTTTGTACTGCAACTATACAAAAAGTGAACTTATAGGTATACTGATAGTTTACTATTAAATACTTGTAGTAGCATTTTTAGTACACTTTGAAGATTAGTCTCAGTATAACTACTAGTTTTAGTAGTTTATACGGCAGTATACTCGTAAGTTTTCTTTAAGTTAACTTTTCATCATACTTTAAGTATATGTCCCTATTTAGGTATTAATTTGTATGTATTTTGTTATATGAATATCTGAACATACAAAACAGCAAAATAATTAACAGGGTATCTGCTTGTAAACAAAATATTTTTATTCTAGCTTCATGCATTTTTTTAAAAACACTTGAATGTGGTAAGGTTCATAAAAAATAAAGAAATAAACAACGTTTTGAACAAAAAGCTGAAAAAAAGAATATGAATTGGATTCAGAATGATAATCAAAACATAGATAAAGTCGATCAACACCCCAAAGCTTGACAGTCATTAGTACCTCTTCATTGGTCAACATTTTATTCCATTACGTTACACAGTTTTGATGCTGTTTTATGTCTGATTATCGTGTTAGATTACATGTGGAAGCATCTGTTGTTTCGGTTTCTTCTTCACTGTGTTTTTTTTTAATTCTGTACAGAATATGTGTACTAGCGCCCCCTACCATATAACAATGAAAACACGGATTCTAGGAGCACAAGTATACAGTAGCTCAAATATATTTAAACTTTTTCAAGTATAAGTCAAGTATACTTACATGTAATTTTAACTTAATTTCTGAGAAGTACATAAAGCCCATGTCTGAGAAGTACATAAGATTAGACTGAAAGTATACTTTCCTATTTTTTTTTGTTTAAAAGAAGTATACCAATAGCACACTTGAATAAACTTATTTTTTGTAAGGGCAGCTATGCTCACAATTTGTTCTAAAAAGAATGTCTAAGTTCACAAGCGATAACTTTTCTAGAATGTTTTCCATGCCTCTAAACCTTCAGTTTAAAATGATGGTATAGGCAGGAAATGGTGAGAATTTATGTAAGTCTTAGGGCAAGAGAGAATTAACAAGACCACAACATTTGCTTGTTGGTTTGCCTCTGATAGTTTACACACTTTCTTCTCAAACCGCAGATAGTCCTTATGTTCAAAATGCTCTGAAATTTGTTTCTGCTTGCCACTACTCAGAATTCTTTGTGATCCACAATAGATTTTGGCACTACTGCATGAAAAAAAGGATTAGTAATTTTTTTTAAGCCTCTGAGCAGAAATGCATTAAAAAACACAGTCATAAGTAACTCCTTGATGAATAGCTATTGAGGCTCAATGAAACATTCATTATATGTGCATTAACGGCACTTCATCAGGAGTGGCTGTGACTGAAGAGGGGGTCACTACTACAGAGAGCCTCCCCTTGTCGGAGGGGATGTGATTCTCCAGCAATAATTGTAATTCAGGAATTAGGAGCTTACAGCTCTTGTTATCCGCCTGATATAGAAGTGAACATGAAGAGCACCATGGGGAGAGCAATACAAGAGATTATCGTTCGAGAGGGTCTCCCTCACCCCCTCTCATCTAGCCTAACATTGGCTTCAGGTCAGCCATCTCTAATTGTAGTCTCGTTTTTTTGGAGTGGACAAAGGTAAGCTGGTTCACCCTTGTGGGAACAGAGTAATGAACATTATGGCCTGGTTCACTAACATGCTAAAGGACGCCACAACAGCGACCACCAAAAGGGCTTGAAGGCTCATGCTTGATTGAGCAGGATTTTACAGGCATTCCCTTTTGGAGAGGTCTACTCTTATAACAAGGAGACCATAGAGTGGCTAGAGTTTTGTATTTTTGCCCTACCATGGCATCTCTGGAAACATGTCTCAGGATGTGATCAATCAGGTGTTCATAAATACATCTCATGTAGGAAATTAACGCCTGCCGCCTGCCAAATGTGCACACTTGTTTAAGTAACACATTTCAATTAGATCTGAACAACCGACTAAAGAAAAGTTTGGAATATAGGGATATACATAAAAAAGTAAGTTTTAAAGTTTTTGAATGTATTTCAACAAATATAAAACAAAATATTTGAAAACAGTAATGTGAAATGTTATGGACATTTTAAAATAACTGTTTTCTGTTTTAATGTTTTAAAATGTAATTTATTCTGTGATGGCAAAGCTGAATTTCAGCAGCAATTATGCCAGTATTCAGTGTCACATGATCCCTCAGAAATCATAATATGCTGATATGCTGCCAAAGAAACATTATTATTATTATTATTGTCCATGTTGAAAACAGTTGTCCTGCTTAATATTTATTTTTTTCTGTAAACCATGATGCTTATTTTGTATTCTTTGATGAGCAGAAAGTTGAAAGGATCAGCATTTATTTGACATCGAAAAATATTTTGTAACATTAAAATGTCTTTACTGTCACTTTTGATCAAATTAATGTGTCCTCCTTGCTGATTTGTTAAAAAAAAAATCGTCCAAATATAATATGAAAATCTCAGGTCTGGCACACACAGGGACAGCATATGGTGGCCGAGAAGTGCAGAACAATTCACAATTCTGAAAACAAAATAACAAATTACAAACGCAAATGCAAGTCTAAAAAACAAAATAACAATTCAGAAAACACAACAACAATTCAGAAAACATTATAACAAGTCAGAAAACACAATGACAAATTTGAAAACAATATAACAAGTCAGAAAACACAAGACAAATCTGAAAACAAATTAACAAGTCAGAAAACAACGACAAATCAGACAAACCGGAAGAGGTAGGTATAGTTTGAGACAACGCCATTGGTTTGGGGTTACTCACCGCTGACTGGACGAGACATCTGTAAATCAACATATACAGGGAAGAACCAGCCGAGGATCAGCAGAGTCGTGGTAGAAAGTTCGGTGATGGTATTAAAGTAGCTCAGTTTAAATGTATTGTATGAATTGCCCTTACTATGGAATAAAAAATACTGTGTATATTTAGATTTAGTAAAAAGTGGCTGTGAAACATCAGCTCCAGTGGTGCAGATGGATAATCGCGTGGCTTTGGCTTTTTGACGCGATCGACCCGGGTTCGATCCCGCCTTTTGCCGAGTTTTTTTTCCTCCCTCCTTGACATATGCTTCAAATCAAAACAAGCGCCTTTCTCTGCACATATCTGCCCACATCATTCTATATCCTGCCAGTTTCTTTCAAGCACAACAAAGCTGATATAATGATACGCACCTGGATCTCCATAGGCTCCCTGTTAGAACCAATTGATGGTAACTGATAAATTAGGGTGGGATCTAAACTGGTCATGACACTCAATGATTCCTTTCACATTGACATCAGCGACATGAAGTGACTCTTTATGTGCAGCACGTCCTGTGGCTGGAATGTACCTCAATAAAGAGGCAGAGAAGTGTCTGAGTGAAAGAGAAAGAAAGAAGCCGTGACAGCCTCCCTCCCAAACACCCCGTGAGAATTCACTCCTACATGTCTGGGCTTTGCATGTGCCCTGTTTACAATCATACAAACCATGTGGTGTTCTTCCAAGGCCACAGATGACTCGAGAGCATCTAGAGCGTCCTGAAAGACTTCATATCACCTTGCTTGATAAATGTGGGCATAAATCTCCCTCAACCAGCCTGTGAACTTTTGCCATTCTGTGTTCTACTTTAAAAGTACAATCTGTGGTGTACATCACAGTGTGGTTTAACTGCTCTTGAAAGGCCACGCTGGAAAGGCTTGTGAAACTTTTTTTCATAATGACAAAAAATACGATTAAAAAAAAATTTTCACTGAGGAAGCCACGGGAACAGCTAGGCTTCCCTCACCATATATTATATCCTTTGAGCAGAGCATAGAAGGAACCACAGATGTTGACACTGTTGTGGTAGGTTAAGATGGACTCTAAAGCCTATTGTTTCCCTGCACTTTCTTTCGTTATTGTATTTTTTTTTGTTCACAGTTTTTCCCCCTCTCCTGCTTTTTGCCTTGCCCCCTCCACTCTGGTACTTGGCCCTGGCCAGCCGGACTGTGCTGAAAGGCCTTTAGATGGTGACTAGAGCTCCAGGGGGTCTTTCTGCCAACCATGGCCTGGGGAAAAGCCTGCATTGGGGGGATCAGCAGGCAGCCCCGGCTGCCTCAGTGGCCTCCGTCCAACAAGAATAATGTGAGTGCCAGGGTTAAGGGTCACCCCACTTCTGCAGTCCCCCACTGGGCTTTCACTATACCTGCCTTATCCCTGTCAGTGCATCTGGTCAAGAGGAGATGAGAACTAGAGAAACATCATCAAGAAAAGAGACTCTTTACACTAAGTGGAATTTGTCCAGAAAGGCCAATTCCATTCAGTTGTCCAATTTGGTCTTTTCAACACCTCCAAAACAGAACAGCTCTGCATAGATTCATGACTAAGTCTAAAGAACAAATGAAAACTGGATTTAATGTTGCCATAACATTTGGCAGTTTTTGCATTAGTACTGAGTAAAAAGTACACTCTGTAATTTACTGTTTGCATTTATTTAATGCTTCAGTATATTAGCATGCATTAGAACATGTAGCATTTTTGTATAGTAATTATACAAAAGCAAATTATTACAACATTAATATTAGCTGGAAAAATTCACTTTGTATTAAGCTGACAATGTTTTTTTCTGCCCACTACTAGAGTAACATAAATATAATAATAACTTTATAATAAGAATTATATATATATTCACCTAGGGCTGCCAATGGAATAAAATAATTATGACTAATTTAATGTTTAATGAATTCAGTGATGTTTCTCTTTAGAAGAGCAAAACGAAACACCAATATCATATTTCGTAAATGTGATTTAACAAATACAACCAATATCTTAAAATTGACAGTCCTAAAAATGGATTCCTTTGATACCCCTGGTAAGTTACAGTGTTTTCTAGCTTCTAGTTTTCTAAATTCATCACTTCACCCATATAGTTTAAAAGTGTTTAGCTAATTATTGTAGCTTGTAACTTGCAAGTTAAAAGTACCTTAGTAGTTTGCAGTGCAGCTAACTACTTCTATTATCTGCTTTACATTGTGAATAGCATATGGCTTGACAAGCTACAGTTTTCAAGTACCTTCCCCAATACCGCTGACAATGAAGAGGACAATCCACTGTGACATTACTGCAATCTTTTTGCTCCAGCAGTTTTGTATAATGTGTAAAAGGGCAGTCTGTGTGTGCACTGCACATGTAAGCCGTTTCATCACAGGACTGCTGATGCCTGAAGACAGAGTATGTCAAATATTCAGTCATGCTTTAAACCAGATCTCTCCTTCACCTTCTTATCTTGACATCGTGTTTCAGCACCGGGGAGTTCTCATGTCCACATGGCTCTTCAGCCAGCAGAACATAAACATTTCAGTGAAAGCCAGGGAATGAACCACAGTGCTTAACTTTGGCTGAATAATCAGTCACTGCGCGTCTATAAGAGAATATAAATTACCAGCGAAACTCTGCAAATTAGTAATGAAGCCACATATTTTGATAATATTTTTACATTCCCTATAAAATAAAGGGTACATGCAATTACACTGGGTTTCTGTAACTTTTATGAAGGTAAATAACTTTTTAAATAACTTTTTAAGAAGCGAAGGACATTTAAGGAATGAATTGAAGGGAATACAATACATCAATATGTTCTCCAAATGTAAATGTCTAAGGAGTCACACAACACACACACACACACACACACACACACACACACAGGCTGTTTCTTATGGTTATGAGGCCTCCCTAGGCGTAATGGGTTTTTTACTGTACAAACTGTATTTTCTATCACCCAACACCAACCCTACACCTAAACCTACCCCTCACAGGAAACTTCCTGCATTTTTAGATTTTCAAAAAAAATCATTCTGAATTATTTATAAGCCTTTGAATTACGGGGACAAAAAGTCCTCTAAATCACCTTCTCGTTGTACTACCCCCCCATTTTGGGTATTATACAAATTGTGTCCCTCTAAAACCACATAACATGCACACACACACCACTTACAGGAAACTTTCTGCTTTTTTAGATTTTCAAAACACTTCATTCTGTGTGATTTATAATCTTGTTTCCTCATGGGGACCTCAAAATGTCCCCACAAGGTCAAAATTTAATAGTATTACTATCCTTGTGGGGACATTTACGTCCCCATAACGTGATAAATACCAGGTACACACACACACACACACACACACAACTTTTATTGTAGGAACTTTTAGCAAGACACATTTAACTGCGAGGCAAAGTGACAAAAGACGTCTTGCTTACTGTGAAACTGATCAAAATTAAGTGAGTTTATGAATAAAACTAGAACAAATATCTGCCAATAAGTTCAGAATAACAGAATAACTTTTAACTGAATAACAGAATAACTTTTTCTTAACCATACATTCAGTTTTTCAAGACTTTATTTTTACATTTGCATCTCAAGCAAATGTATTTTGATTTAAAGATGTTTAGATATTTGTATTTGAAAACAAAAATACTGAGGAAGTACAATGCATGCTAAATTTATTTCCATGACTTTATGAATTCTGCTCAGATTTCTGACCTTTTTAAGGGCTAAATTGCAGAAGGGTGAATTAAGACTTTTTAAGACCTGACCCGCAGAAACCCTGATTACAAGCCTGCTAGTGCCATTTCCAAATGGCCACCTTCTTCGTCTTATTCTACCCCACAAAATCATTCTGACCACACATTTTATGATCTGACCTTAGAGTTACAATATAATAGACTTCAAAATGAGCCTTCTTACCCCAGATCAGAGCATTCTGCTTCAGTCATGGTTCTGAGGGGCTGTCACTGGTGATGTACTGCCGTGAAGCCTGCACCCTGACCCCACATAACAAGTACATTAACCTCTTCAGAGATGCACCACTTCAGCGCTAAAAACTCTGACCCTAAAGCCCCTCTTGTGGCCACGGGAGGTCCCTCAATTCCCCTCCACACTGCATGATCACTGCATTGTCTGCTCATGTTCTTTGTGTATGTTGCCAAATAACATTCCTCTAGCTCTCTATGATGCTACTACCCCCTATCCAGTCAGGACACAGGAAGAGAGCACTCTGTTGTTCCCAGCGTGAGTGCTCTCTCAGCAGGATGGTGAGGGCAGCTCGACTGGGGTCTGCAGGTACTTTTCAACCTGCCTGGCAGGCGAGTCACAGCACCCTGCTGCTGGAAATTAGTTGTCGACTGGCCTCTCTTTCTGCTGGTGTCAGACATTGGCCCCTGATGAGAGATTTGTTGATATGATAACTTGATTAGTCCTCGGGCATGGTGGCGGAGAACTAGAGAGACATTGCACTCATTCTTTAACCTCTCCTCAGGAGACTGCAATTAGGCCTGGTAATTGGTTAATTGGGCAGACTGTTTCAAATACACTTCTTTTTTGGATTCCTTCTTGATTTGGTCTTGGGAAGCATATACTGTTCAAGGATATATTCGATTTATTCAACAAACTGAAATTGTGTTAACATATATAAAATATATGTATATATATTTCCTGTTGTTCATGGTTCTCTTAAGGCCCATTCACACCAAGCACAATAACTATAAAGATAAAGTTTTAATATCTTCTAATCTATACCACAGCACAACAATAAAGAGAGGAACACAGAGGAACAATATTGTTGGAATCACTTTCAGAGTGATTTTTTCTCCAGCTGATGAACAGTAAAAACATTGTCATTCAGCCAATCACAATCCATCCTACTTTAAAGAGCATTTACAGTGGCAGACAACATACTGTAACTGCAGCACATGCATATAATAAAAATGAACTTATTGTACATGGATATGCTAGTAAAATCAACACAGTTGTTGTTGTTCTTGGTGTGAACGGACAAATGATCAATGGTCATTTATTTCTTAATTTTACTAAATAAAAAAAAATGGAGAACACAAAAATCTAAACAAACAAATAAAAATGTCCTTGAAATCCTAGTTATCACAAGGTTCCTTTCTGACTGTGAGAGATTCTGAAAGGCTTCATTCCTTTCCTTTCAATCTAAACCTCTGAAATAATTAAATTAATCAATTTATGTTTTGCATTTGAAATGCGTCTTTGTCAAAGTGATTTGCATCATAAAAAAAAACTCTGATGCAGGTGAGACTTTAAATCTTTTTTTCATTTAATTTAATTTAATTTCACCGTGGCTAGATAAAATATATGCATTATATAGCCATCACCATGGCTGCAAAATACCACCATACATCACCATCGCAATTCTATATGGTCTCTTTGGAACTGGATGTCATGACTTTGGTCTGATCGGCAGATTGTTGTCCTTGTCTTGTCTATGTACGTGTTCGTTATTGTGAGCACATGGATTTTGTTTTTAACAGATTGCCACATGCTCGTTGTCTTTCTGGTTTTCCCCCTCCCTATTGTTATCCTATTAACTACTTTGGCTACCATCACACCTGTGGCTTATTAGTCCCTCATTTCTTCCTCTATTCTAGTTCCTCTTGTGCGTAGTCTTGTCTCAGACCATTGTTGTATTTACACGCTACACTTTGTTCGTGACCTATTTTCATTTTTGCCATGTTATGTACTGACATGTTTTCCGAGACTCCAGTGCAGTTTAGTTTCTGTTGTTTGATTTCTTTTCTTGCTCCCTCTCTGCCTCTCGTTCATTCAGACCTCTGATCCTCAGCTCCTGCCCTGGTGTTACCTGAGCCGTGTATTATGACTTTACTACTCCCACCCCTCTCGTGTGCTCACTGGGGAATTCTCCGCTCTGACATTGAGTCAGCACTGATGCTGAGACTGTGCATTGTTCTCTCCTCGCTCTCCCGCTCTGCCTCATGGAGTGTCTGGATGCTCGTTTGGAATGTCCACCTCTTCCTGTCTGCATCCTCTGCCCTAGATTACGGCTTCCAGCCTTACGCTCCTGCTGTGTTTTGTGTTTTTTGACATTTGGTTGAAACTGCCAAGTGAATCTTTGTTTTCCATGACAGAGGATCTGAAACAGAATGATTCAGCAGGGACACAGACAAATCAGAAACACTGTACTTAACAGGGCATTCTCCTGGGCAGCAGTCCAACCAGTAACAGCGGCCTAAAGGAGTTGCCCGCTGACAGCCAGGTAGACAAACTCAATGTCCGGTGCCAAGAACTCCAAGCAGAAGGCCTGGCAGCATCTGCCGCGCTAGTGCCTGTTCTCCACCTCAGAGTCCTCCACCCTACGCCGGAAATCATAATTCGTGCCGGGCATTCCTGTCCCAGTGCTCCTTGGTCTTCACACTCCATCCTCGCCGTTATGTCATGGAAGAGTCTCAGGTGGCATTCGTTATCACCCTCTTGAAAGAAAGGGCCCGCAATTGGGCAACTGCTGTGGGGGATACTCTTGCCCTGTTCTGTTCCGCATTTTAGGATTTCCAAGCTGAGATGATTAAGCTGTTTGACCAATCTGCTCTGGGTGGCGAGGCAGCCTCCCAGTTGGCACGGTTGAATCATCGCGGTGGCTCATTCATGGACTGTTCCATCCAGTTTAGAACTCTGGCGGCCGCCTGTGACTGGAATGAAGCTACCTGGCGCGCTAGGTTGCGAATGGGACTGGATGACGAGATCCAGGATGAGATAGTCACTCATGAGCTGCCTCATGATTTTGACTCCCTAGTGGAACTGGCACTGCATGTGGAGGGGCATCAGCGGTGGACTGCTCGACCCTCTTGTACATTGGATGAGGGTGCTTCCAGTACTGCTCCTGCCTTCGAGCCTTCTGTAGCTTACACTGAGCCCATGCAGGTGGGACATCTTTGTCTTACAGCCAAGGAGAAGCAGAATCAACTGGCTTGAGGTCTCTGCTTGTATTGTGGGAAGCTTGGGCACCGAGCCATCTGGTGTCCTTTAAAAGCCGGGGCCCATCAATAAGCTGGGGGATCCTGATGGGCGCCTCTCCATGTCTAAACTCCCCCTTGTCTCGTACCCTACTCCCTGTTTCTGTTGAGTTCTGTTCACTCCAGTTCTGCTCTTGTCATTTTGAGGGCAATTTCTTGGACATTTCTGTTGCGGCACAGTGTGGCATTCCTGCCATTCCTCTTCCTTCTCCCATCTCAGTCTGTTACCTCAATAGCCTTCTCCTCTCCTCCATCACCCCCTCCGCTCCTTCTGTAAGTCTAGTGGTCTCTGGCAATTACTGTGAGGTGATTGAGCTGTACCGCCTTGATTCACCAGGTGCTCCAGTTGTCCTGGGGCACCCGTGGCTTGTGCAGCACAACCCTCACGTTGATTGGTCAGGAAATTCTGTGTTATCTTGGAGTCAGTCTTGTCTTGCTTCGTGTTTAGGTGCTGCCTTGTCTCCTGGCTGTGTCTTCTGTGTTTCAAGTAGAGACGGCAGATCTCTCCGGAGTTCCAGCGGAATACCACAATCTTTGCCAGGATTTCAGTAAATCCCAGGCCACGTCTTTATCTCCACATTGGTCACCGATGACTGTGCCATCGATCTCCTCCTAGGCACTTCTCTGTGGCGTCTGTATTCCCTGTCTGGTCCTGAGAGAGAGGCCATGGATAAGTACATTCAAGTGTCCTTAAATGCCGGCCTCATCTGTCCCTCTTCCTCACCTACTGTGGCTGGGTTATTCTTCGTTAAGATGGATGATGTCTCCTTACGGCCTTGCATTGATTAACAGGGTCTCAATGACATCACCATAAGAGACAGGTGTTTTGAATTGTTACAGGTAGTCAATGTCTTTACTAAGTTAGACCTCCATAATGCCTACCATTTGGTCCGTATTCGTGAGGGGGATAAGTGGAAGACAGCCTTCAACACCCCAATGGGACACTTTGAATACCGGGTCTTACCCTTTTGGTGTCTGGGGGGTCGGTTGTTTGTGCCAGCTGCGCTGGGTCCTGAGGTCCTCCGGTGAGGTCACGAATCCAGGGTAGCCTGTCATCCAGGGGTTCGGAGATTGCTGGATGCCGTCTATCAGCGATTCTGGTGGCCATCCATGGTCCAGTATGTCAGGTAGTTTATGTTGACTTGCTCGGTGTGTGCTCAAAATAAGACATCTAACCAGTCTTCTGTTGGTCTGTTGCAGCCTGTGCCCATTCCCTCTCGTCCTTGGTCACACCTGGCCCTTGATTTTGTCTTTGGTCTTCCCCCATTGAGAGGCAACACCGTGATTCTGACGGTGGTAGATCGCTTCTCCAAAGTGGCCCATTTTATTCCCTTGCCCAAGCCCCTCTGCCAAGGAGACAGCACAAGTGGTGGTAAACAACGTTTTCTGGAATCATGGTCATCCGGTGGATGTGGTCTCCAACAGAGGACCCAGTTTGTTCCATGGGTTATCAACCACCTCTTTTCCCTGCTCAGGAACCCGAAGCTGCGGTCCCATCTGCCTTGGCCTTCGTCCGTCGGTGTCACCGCACCTGGAGGAGGGCTGAGGAGGTCTTGGCCCGGACTTCCAGACGAACCAAAGCAGCGGCTGATCGTCACAGGACTCCTGCTCCTCAGTATGTGTGTGGTCAGAAGGTATGTTTTTTTTAAGGTAAGGACCTGCCTCTCTGGGTACCTTCTCGTAAGCTGGCACCCCGATTCATTGGGCCATATCGCATATTGCACCAAGGTTCTGAGTCCGGTAGCAGTGCATCTCAAGCTTCTGAACACTTTTGGTCAGGTTTACCCTGTTTTCCATGTGTCCAGGGTTAAGCCTGTGTTTCGGTCCCCTCTGAATCCTGTTGGATTTTCCCATGTTTTCCGAGGCTCCAATTGCAGTTTAGTTTCTGTTGTTTGAGTTCTTTTCTTGCTCGCTCTCTGCCTCTCATTCCTCCAGACCTCTGATCCACAGTTCCTGCCCTGGCATTACATGAGCCATGTATTATGGCTTCACTACTCCCATTCCTGTCGGCGTGCTCACTGGGGAATTCTCCGCTCTGACATTGGGACTCTGTGCGTTGTTCTCTCCGCGCTCCCAAGTATACTATTCAAGTAAAGACAGAACATTACAAAGACTGAACATGCAATGAATCATTGAAAACACCATATTGGTCAACCACTTTCCTATAATATAGCTATATATTTGGGGTTCCTAACTATTAACATTCCATTCCTTTCTGTAATGTTGTGGGATGTTTTTTCTTTTTCCAACTCCCATATATATATTGAAGAATATATATAGTTCCATTCCTTTCCGTAATGTTGGTGTTTTTCTTTTTCCATCTTCCTTGTTGTCTTGATTGTTACAACTTTCAGGTCCTGTGATTGGACATCAGCCAGGTCAATCTTCATTGTCAACGTGACGACAATTCCCCTTTCAGAACCAAAAAGACACCCTCGACCAAGTATAAGGACTTGGAAATGATACCTATTCTGCTCTCGATTGTTTGTCATGCTGTCCATCTTTCGAATTTTTGTTCCAATTATGAGTTAATAGTTTGTATTATAAGTTATTTCCATTTGCTCCATCTTCTCTAAATGTGGTTTGTGTCCGACTGTGCTTTGATTTGCTTTATACTATCTTTGAAGAGTAGATTGCTGTATTTATCTCTGACTCATAGTGCTGAGACAAGGTTAGTATGCTACGTGAAGCAACATGTAGAGTTTAAGCTTGCATAAAAACACCAGTTTAGGAGCTGGAGCCAATATTTGTATTTATGTTTGGTTAGTTAGCGTAGTTAGTTGTAGTTTAAAGCTGAAGACTTGCTTTTTTAAAACTTAGATTAGTGTTGGATTAGTTGGAGTTAATATGCGTTTTTTTAAATTATTATAAATGAGTATTATTATTATTATTATTTACTGTTATTTATTATATTATTATTTCAGCCCACGCATGTCTCACACTTTTGGGTTATTTATCAGTATGTGTTGTATATAATTTGTAAATAAGTTTTCTTTATGTTTTTTAAGGCCATGGTTGCCACTCTAAATTTTAAAGGAGCAAGTGTTTTTTGTTTTGGTGGACATAATTCTTATGAAAACTTAGCTGATAATCATTTTCTTGTTTCTGTTGATTACAGTACTCCACCCAGCTTATCTCATTAGTAAGTGGCATGCTCCGATTCTAACTCTTAAATTTTCTTTATTAATTTATACTTTGGGTTGATTCCTATCTCTAGTACACTTAATAATCATAACAACAACAATATATATATATATTATATATATCTAAAATATATATATATATAATCTATATATATATATATATATACAGTATCTCACAGGAGTACACCCCTCACATTTTTGTAAATATTTTACTATATCTTTTCATGTGACAACAATGAAGAAATGACACTTTGCTACAATGAAAAGTAGTGAGTGTACAGCTTGTATAACAGTAAATTAGCTGTCCCCTCAAAATAACTCAACACACATTAATGTCTAAACCGCTGGCCACAAAAGTGGGTACACCCCTAAGTGAAAATGTCCAAAATGGGCCCAATTAGCCATTTTCTCTCCCCGGTGTCATGGGACTCATTAGTGTTACAAGGTCTCAGATGTGAATGGGGAGCAGGTGTGTTAAAATCGCTCTCACTCTCTCATACTGGTCAATGGAAGTTCAACATGGCACCTCATGGCAAAGAACTCTCTGAGGATCTGAAAAAATAATTGTTGCTCTACATAAAGATGGCTATAAGAAGATTGCCAAGACCCTGATACTGAGCTGCAGCATGGTGGCCAAGAGCATACAGTGGTTTAACAGGACAGGTTTCACTCAGGACAGGCCTCGCCATGGTCGACCAAAGGAGTTGAGTGCACATGCTCAGCGTCATATCCAGAGGTTGTGTTTGGGAAAAGAGACGTATGAGTGCTGCCAGCATTGCTGCAGAGGCTGAACGGGTGGGGGATCAGCCTGTCAGTGCTAAGACCATACGCCGCACACTGCATCAAAAAATTGGTCTGCATGGCTGTCGTTCCAGAAGGAAGCCTCTTCTAAAGAAAAGCACAAGAAAGCCCGCAAACAGTTTGCTGAAGACAAGCAGACTAAGGACTTGGATTACTGGAACCATGTCCTGTGGTCTGATGAGACAAGATAAACTTATTTGGTTCAGATGGTGTCACGCGTGTGTGGCGGCAACCAGGTGAGGAGTACAAAGATAAGTGTGTCTTGCCTACAGTCAAGCACAGTGGTGGGAGTGTCATGGTCTGGGGATGCACGAGTGCTGCCGGCACTCTGTGGTCTACCTGGGTCCTCTGCCCTGGCCCCCATTGGCCTCTTGGCCATGCACTTTCTGCCTCTGTCCTCTCCCCCTTCCTGCCTCCCTTGGAACCACCCCCCCCTCCCCCTGCATCTGCCTCCCCCCCATCCCTCCCCTCCTGCTGCCCTCCTCTTCCGACTCCCTCTGGGCTGCTGCTGCTTCCTCCTCTCTTCCTCTCTCCGCTCCCGGGCCCCCTCCCCCTTCTCTCCTCCCCCTGCCTCTGCGCTGTCCTGCCTATTTCCTGCCCCTCCTGCCCTTGCCCCCCTGGTTCCTCTGGCTCCCTCCCATCGCCTTCCTGGGCCACCCTCTCCCCCCCTCTCCTGCTGGCCTCTTCTCCCACTCCCCCCTCCCTCTCCCTCGCCCTTGGCCCTCCTTCACCCCCCCCCCCCCCCTCCCCCCCTACCTTAGCTCTTGGGGCCCCTCCCTCCTCTCACCCTCTACCCCCTCTCACTCCTCCACCCCCCACCTCTTGGCCCCCAAACTCCGGGCCCTGGGTCACCATGGCTCACTGCCTGGCCCCTCCCCCCCTCCTCTCCCTCCTCACATCTGCACTCCCCCTGCCTCCTCTCCACCCCCCCCCTCCTCTCTCTCTGCCCCCCCTCCCCCCTCTTCTCTCCTTCTCTCCTCCCCTGCGCTCACCCCCTTCCCTCCCCTCTGGGTCGCTCCACCTTGCCTCCCCTCCCCCTTCCCCCCTGGCTGGGTAGCTCTCCCCTTTGCTCTCCTGGGCTCCCTCTCCTTCCTCCCCTCCCCCTCCCAACTCTGGCCTTGCCCTCCTGCTGCTCCGCTCCCTCTCCCCCCTCCCCGCTGGCATCTCCTCCCTCCTGGCCTGGCTCCTCACCTCCCCCCCTCCCTCTCCCCCCTGCCCTTTCCTGGCCTCTCCCGCCCTCCCTGCCTCTCCCCTCTGTGGGTCCTCCCCCCTCCGCCCACCTGCCGTGGGCTCACTCTGGCTCGGCCCCGGGCACTGCTCTTACCCCCTTGGCTCCTCCTGGCCCTGGGTCCTCCTGGCCTCTCACCCTCTGACCTCCCCTCTTCTCTGGCCCTCACTGCCCCCCCCCCCACCTTCCCCCTGCTGGCCCCCCTTCCCGCCCCCTGGCACGCGCTGCCCCCTTCCCTGCCCCCCCCCCTCCCCTCCCCCCTTCTCCCTGCCTGCTGGCCGCCCTCCTGCCCATCCTCCGCTCTACCCTTTCATTCCTGCCCCCTGTCCCCCCCTCTGCCTCTCTCCTGCACTACCTACTCTCCTTTCCTCCCCCCCTGCCTCTCCTTCGCCCTGGCTGGGCCACCCTCGCCCGCCCTGGCCTCTTCTCTCCTCTTCCTCCCTCTGGCTCCCCTCCCTCCCTCTCTCCCCTCTCCTCCCCTGGCTCTCTCAGCCCCCTGTGCCCTTCCCCTCTGCCCTCCCCCCTAGCCCTCCCTCCCCCCCCCTCCCCTCCCCCCCTCTCCCCCTTCGCCCCATCCTCTCGCCCCCGCTGCCCCCCTCTCTATGCCGGCCCTCCACTTGGCTCCCTTCCCCTCCCTCACTTGCTGCCCTGGCCCTCCCTGTTTCCTCCCTTCTCTTCCTCCCTCCTCCCCCACTGGCACCGCCTCCTCGTCACCCTGCCCTCCTGCCCGGCTACTCCTCCTCCACCTCTGGTTTCCCTCCCCTCCCCTTCCCCACCATGCCTCCCCCTCCTTCTGCCCCCCCTCCCCTCTCCTGGCCCCCACTCTCCCCCTCCTGGCGCATCCCTGGCTCCTCGGCCCCTCTCCCTCTACCGCACGCCCCCTCCCCTCTCAGCCTCCTGCTCCCCTCCCACACTCCTCCCCCTCCCCACCTGTCACTGCCCCCCTCTCTTCTGCTCTGGCCCTCTTCCCTCCTACTCCACCTGGCCCTCCTTCCTGTTGCCTCCACCTGGCTCAGCTCTCCCCCCCGGCTCGCCGACTCCGCGGGCCCCCCCCCTGGCCCCACCTGCCTCGACCCTCCCTGCTCCCCCCCCCTGACTTCCTCCCCATTCCTCCGCGTGCTCCCCCTCCATCCTGACCCGCCCCCGCCCCCCTGTGCTCTACCTCCTCCCCTCTCCTCCCTGCTCCCTCTGACCTCTCCCTGTTCCCCTACGCCCCTCAACCTCCCCCCCTCCTCCCCTTGTCCACCTCCCTCTGACACCTACCCCCCCTGCCCCCCCCCACCGCGCCCCGCCTCCCCCCTCTCTCCCCCCTGCTCTGCCCCCCCTGCTCGCGACTGGCACTTGACCTCTCTGCCCTCCCTCCTCTCGCCCTCTGCGGCTCCCTTCCTCATTGGACTTTGGCTGCTCTTCGCTTCTCCGGCCCACCTCCTTCTACCTGCTGGCCCTCCTGGCCTGGCCCCTCCGCCTACCCCCCTCCCTGCTCCCCTCCTCCCCGCGCCCCTCCTCTCCTGCCCTACATGCCCCTCCGCCTGGTCTCTCCTGGGCTCTCTTGGGTCCCCAACTGCCCACCCTCTGGCCCTTGTCCTGGCCTACTTCCCGCCTGGCACTCCTCCCCATGCTTCTACCCCCCTCTCCCCTCCCCCCCCCCCTCACACTTTGACTCCTCCCCTGGGTACCCCCCCGGCCTTCCCCAACCCGGTCGCCTCCCCCTTTCTCCTTGTGCTTCCCTCCATCTCCCTTCTGCTCCACCCACTCTCTCCTCCTCTTCTGGCTTCCCCCGTCCGGCTCCGCCTACACCTCCTCCCCCCCCCCAAACCTTCTACTCCCTCCTCTGCACCTCTTCCCCTCTCCTCCCTCCCTGCCACCCCCACACCCCCTTACTGGCCTCCCCCACCCCTTTCTACCTCCGTCCCCCCACCTGGCCCACACCCCCTCCTGCTCCTGGCCCTCCCCTCTCCTCCCCTCCTCCTTCCCCCCCCCTTCTGCCTTCCCTTCTCTTCTCTGGCCTCCCTCCCTCCCCTCCGGGGTCTTCCGTCCCCACCTTTGTTGGCTCTCCCCTGCCCACCCTCTCCCCATCACCCTGGTCCGCCTGCCTGCCCGGCCTCCCAGCCCCTTGGCTCCATTCGCTCTGGCCTTCCCTCTCTCCCTCCCCCCCCACTCGCTGGCGGGCCCTGGCTGCACACTTCCCCCCTGCTACTCCCTGCCTCCCCTGGCCCTCTCCTCTCCTCCCCCCCCCTCCCCCCCCCCCCTTCACTCACCCTGGCTCTCTGTTCCTCCCTGTCCTCATCCCCTCCTGTCACCTGGCTCGCTCCTCCCTCTCCCCCCTGACCCCCCCCTGGCTTCCCGCCCCGTCTCTTGGCCCCTCCCTCACCACCCCCCCCCCCCTTCCCTCCTCTCCCGCTCCCCCCTATCGCTGGCTCCCTGGATCCCCCCCCTCCTACCCCCCTCCACCCCCCCTGTGACTCTCCCCTCCCTCGCAACCCCTTGCCCTGGCCCTCCCTGCTCCCTCCTGACCTCCCCCTCTCATCCCTGATGGCCTCCCCCCTCCCCTCTCCTCTGGCCTGTCCTACCCCCATCTCCTCTTCCCCCCCCTGGTTCTTCCTCCCCCCACTCACCCCCCCCCCCCCCCTCTGGCCCCCCCCCCCACCTCTTGGGTCCCCTCTGGCTGCCCCCCCCTCCCTGGGCTATCTCCCCCCTCCTCCCCCCTCTCCCCTGGCCCCCATTCCTCTCCTCTTGCTCTGGCTTCCTCTCCTCTCTTGCCTCCCAACTCACCCCTCCACCCTCACCCCTCCTCTCCTGGCCTGGCCCTTCTGCCCGTCTGCTCCCCTGCCCTTGGCCATCTCCTTTTTGTTTCCCTTCTCCCTGCCCCCCTCTCCGCCATCCCTTTGGCCTGGCCCCTCCCCCACCCCTCTCCCCCTCCTCCCTCTCCTCTGCCCGCAGCCCCCCTTCTGCTGCCCCTCCTCCTCCCTCCTCCGGGTCGCCCCCCCTCTTTCCCCCCCCCTCCTCCCTGGCCCCCTGTCTTCCCCACTCTCTGCCCCATGCCGCCGCCACCTCCTCCCCCCTCCCCACCTTCTCTCCCCTCACTCCCCACTCCCCCCCCTCTCTCTCCACTGCTGTCTCCATCCCCCACCCTTCCCCTCTTGCTCCCTCTGCCCCCCATCGCACCTCCTCTGCTCCCCTCTCTGGCCTGCTACCTTTCGAGCTAACACTGGCCCCCCCCGACCCACATGCTCCATCGCCTGGCATGTTCATCCCCGCACCCTCCCCCCACCCTGGCTCCTCCCCTCCCCCTCCGCCCCCTCGGCCCTACATGCCCACCCCCCCCCCACAACTCATCGCTCTCTCTCTACTGCACCCCCATCCCCCCCCCCCCCCCCCCTTACTGGGCCCTTCCCCCGCTCCCTCTGCTCTCCTCCACCCCCTTTCACTTCCTCCCGCCCTTCGCCCCCTGGCCCCCCCTCCTTGATCCCCCTCTTCCCCGCCACTCCCCTCTCCCTGCGGGTATCTTGAGCTCCCTCATCCCTGCTCACCCCAACTCTCCCTGTCCCCCCCCCCCCCCCCTGCCTCACCTCCCAAACTTGCTGCCCCCCTCTACCTCCCCTGGCTCCCTCCTATGGGTCCCTCCACACATCCCCTCCCCCCCCAGCTCTCCTCCCTTCCTCTCCCCCCTGTGCCCCCATCTGGGGCCTTCTCTGCACTCCGCTCCTGGCCCCCCGCCCTCCCATCTCACTGGCTACTCTTCTCCCTTTCCCTACTCCCTGGCTCTCACGGGGCTACTGGCGCTCCCTACTCCTCACATCCTCTGCTCCTGCTACCTGCCTCTCTCCAGCCTCCTACCCCCTGACCTGGGTCTTCCTGGTCCCTCTCCATCAGCCCATCTCCCGCCTGCTTCCCCCCCTTCGGCCCCTCCCCCCCTCCAACACCCTCTCCCGCTGCCTTCCTCCCACGCCGCTCCTGCCCCTGCTCCCCCCCCTGCCCCTGCCGCACCCCTCTCCTTTACCTGGCCCCCTCCCTGCTCTCCCTTTTCCACCCCTCCCCTCTGGCCACCCTCCCTTCCCCCCCTCTCCCCCCCCCACCTCCCTCCTCTCATCCCTCTGGCCCCTGGCTCCCTTCACCCTTGCCTCCTGGCTTCCCCCCTTCTGGCCTCCGGTCCTCTACCTGGGCCCCTCTCTCCCCTCCCTCTCTCCTCTTTCTCCTCCCCCTCTCCTCTCTCTCTTCTTCCCCTCCTCCTGTATCTGGGATTCGACTCTCCCCCCCTCACTCTCCCCCCCTCTATCCTCTCCTCTTTGCCATCCTTCCACCCCCTCTTCTCCCTACCCCCCTCCCTCTGTCCCCTGGCGCTCATGCCCCCTTCTGCAACTCCCTCCCTGCCTCTCCTCACTCCTCTGCCCCGCGCCCCCTGCTAATCCTTCTCTTTCCACCCCCACTTGACCCCTCCCCTACCCTCCCCCTCTCCCCCTGTCTCCCCCTCTTCCCCTGGCTCTGCTTCTCACCTTCTCTGGTCCCCTCTCCTCTGTGCCTTTGCTCCTCCTCCCCCACCTGCTCCCTCCCGGCTGCGCCCCCCTGCCTCCCCTCTCCTCCCTCTCTTTTCCTACCTCTTCTTGGGTCCTCGCGCTTCCCTCATTCACCCTTCTCGGCTGCTCTTTTGGCCCCCCTCTCCTGCTTGGCCTCCTCCCCCCTCCTGGCTGCCCCACTCCTTCCTGTCACTCCTCCTCCGCCCTTCCTCCAGATCCTTCCTCCTCTCTCCTCCTCTGGCTCCCTCCTTCCTTACCCCCCCTCCATGCCTGTATCTTTCTGCCTCTCTCTGCCCCTCCATGGACTCTTCTCCCTGGCTGGCCCCCCTCTGCTCTCTCCCTGGCTCACTTCTCTCTGGGTCCTCTCCCCCTGGCCCCTTCTTCCCCTGGCCCTCCTCATCTCTTCTCCCTGCCCACTGCCCTCTTTCTTGGCGGTCCCCCTGTCCTGGCCATAGCTCCTCACCCCCCACAATCCCTCTCCTCTGGCCCCCCCCTCCCCTCATCCCCCTCCACTTCCCACTCTCTCCTCCGGCCCCTATGTTTTCCCCTTCCTTCCCCCCCTTCCTTCCCCCACTCCTCTCCCTCCTCCGGGCTCTCTGGGCCCCCTGGGCCCCCCTCTTGCTCTTCCCCTCTCCCCCTCTCTCTCCGCCACCTCCTCTCTATCACCGTCCCCTGGTCCCCTTTGCGCCCACTCTCCCTTGCCCCCTTCCTTCATTGCCCCTGGCTCCCCCCCACTCTCCCCCCTCTCCCTCTTCTCCCTCTCCTTGGCCCCTCCCCCATTCCCTCTCCCTCCTCCCTTCGCTTCCATTCCTTCCTGTGCTCTGGCTCACTCTCCACCCTTCTCCCTCCCTCCCTTCTGGCTGGCGCCTGCCTTCCTCTCCCCCTCCTCCGCCACCCCTTCCTGCCTCTGATGCTCCTGGGGTAGCTTCCCCCATCCTTCACCTCCCCCTCTCTCCTCCTGGCTATCCTGGCTCTCCTGGCCCCCCTCCTCTCCTCTCCCTGGCCTCCTCCCTGCCTTGGGCTCTGCCTGGCCTGCCTGGCCCCCCTGCTCCTGCCTCTCCCGCCGCTCTCCTTGGCTCTTTTCTCCCTGCTCTCTCTCCCCTCGCTCCCCTCCTGCCCCTGCCTCCTCATGGGTTCTCCCCTCTGGCTCCTGGCCCCCCCTCTCCCTCCTCCTGGCTCTGCTGGCCGCCCCCCCATCCTTCCTGCCCTCCTCGTTTTTTTCTGGCTCCCCCCTGGCCCTGGGCTCCTGGCTCCACCTCCTCATCCTGCCCCTCCCCCTCTTCTTCTGGCCCCGTCTGTCCCTCTTCCCACCCCTCTCCCTTCTTTGCCCCCTCGCCTGCCTGTTCTCTCTGCTCCCTCTAACCCCCCTTCTCATCCCCCTGCCCTTTCTCTTGCTCCCTCCGCTGCCTTCCACCTGGCCGCCTCTCCCTCCTGACTTATGCCTCCCTCTCTCTCTTCCTCTCTCCTGCCCCTCCCTCCCTCATCCCCTGAGCCTCCCCTCCCCCTTTCCGGCGCTCCTGTTTCTGATCTCCATGGCCCTGGGCTCTTCCTTCTGGCCCCTCCCCTCTCCCCCCTTCTCTTGGTCTCTCTCTCTGCTGTCCTCCCCCCCTCTCTCACCTCTCCTCATTCACCTCCGCCTCCTCCCCACCACGCTCCCCCCCTCTCCTTCTGGCCCCTCCTCCCCCTCTTTGGACCCTGCGCTACTCTCCCTTCATCCCTCCCCTCTCTCTCCCCTCCCCCCCTTCTCTGGCCTTCCCCCCCTCTACTCTCTCCCTCTCCTCCTCTCCTCATTTACCTCCCCCCTCTCTTTGCCACTCATGGCTTCTTACCTGCTGGTCCCTCCTCCTACTCTGGCCTCCTCCTGTCCCTTTTTTTCTATCCTCTCGCTCTCAGCCCCCTCCTTCTCTCTCCCCTCTGCTCCCTGCCCCCCTGGGTCCCACCAACCCCCCTCTCCTTCTGGCCCCCCCCCCCGCCCCTTTCCTCTCTCTTCTGGCCCTCCCCTCCTCCCTCCCCTCCCCCCCTTGGTACCTTCTCCTCCCCCCTCCCCCCTCTCTGGCGCACCCCCTCCTCCCTCGCTGACCCCCTGTCTTTTTGGCTCCGTGGCTCCCTCCCGGCCCTGTAAAACCCCCATGCCCTTCCCCTGGCGTTCTCTCCGTCCTACACCTCTTCTCCTGCTCTGCCCCCATCCCGCCCCTGCCCCGTTACTCTCTTCTCCCCCCCCTCCTCTTCTTTCCCATCCTGCCCTCATCTGCCTTGCCCCCCTCTGCCGCCCTGATCTCATCTCCCTCTGCCCTTCACCCCTGGGCTCGTGCTACCCCTCCTCCTTTCCCCCCCGCATTCCCCTCCTGCTCCCTCCCCCCCACCTCCCGGCTATGGGTCACCCTTGGCTCTCTCTCCCCCTTCTCCCTTCCTCCTCCCTCAGGCCCCACTACCCCCCCCCTCGCTCCCATTCCCCCTTCCTCCTGTGCCTTGTATTTCTTGCCCCGGCTTCCAACCGCCCCTGCCCGCCCTTCCCCCTCCCCTCTGGCTCCTCCCCTCTGGCCCCTACCTCCCCCCCTCACCCCTTTGGGTTCTCCTTCTCCACACCACATCCCCTCCCCCATGGCCTGGCCCTCACCTGATCCTATCCTCTGGCTCCATCGCTCCCGCTGCCTCTGGCCCCTCCCTCCTCCGCCCCTTCTCTCTTTTTCTCCCCTCCCTCGTCTCTTTTTTTTCTTTCTCCTTCCCCCCTCCCTCCCCTGGGTCCCTTAGCCTCTACTCCTCTACTCCCCTCCCCGATTGTCTCCCTCCCTCCACACTCCCCTGCTCTTCCCTCCGCCCTCTCCTCGCACCTGGCCTCTGCCTCTGCCCATCCTCCTGACCTCTCACGCCCCTCACTCTCCCCCCCCCCCCCCCTCATGCTCTCCCCCACCCTCCCTCCTACTGCCATCGCCGGCCTCCTCCTTCTCTCCTCACGCACCCCTCCTTTACCGCTCCACCTGGGGCTCCCGCCACCCTTCTCCTGGCTCACTCTCCCCCTCCCTGGCCCACCCCCCCCCTTTCCTCCCCCCCCACTGCCCGATCCCCCTCCCACTGCCTCCACCCTCCCCCTATCCTCTCCCCCCTCTCTCTGCCCCTCCCTCCTCCCCCCCCCCCTTTGGCTCCCACCCCCCTCCCACCCGGCCCATTCCTCTGCCAACTCTCCCCCCTGGGCTTCGGGCCCCCCCCACCCCCTGCCACCACCTCTCCCCTGCCCCCCTTTTGCCTGCTCTTGGCTACTCTGGACTGCTCCGCCCTGGTGCTCTCTCTCACCCCTTCTCCCTCTCCACCTGCCCTGCCACTCCTACGCACCCCTCCCTCTCGCTCCTCCTCTCCACCCCTCCTCTCTGCCCCCCCCTTGGGGCCCCCTCCCTCTGGCTGCCTCCACTCCCCTCCTCCCCCCCTCTGGGGCCTCCTCCCCTCCTCTGCTGGCCCCCCTCTCCTCCCCCTCTTCCCTCCCTCCTCTTCTTCCTCTCTGACCGACCTGCTCGCCTCCCCTCCTGGATCTGCCTCTTCTCCCGCCCTCTGTCCTCTGCCTCATCCTCCTGCCCTTGGCCTGTCTCCCTGTCCCTTCTCCTGTCCCTCCTCCCTGCCTCTCTTGGTGCCGGCTTCTTCCCCCGCTCCCCCCCCTGCCCCTCTCCTCGTCCCACCTCTTTTCCTGGAGCTTTCCCCTCCACCACCTGCCCTGCTTCTGCCCCTCCCCACCGCTCTCCTCCTCTTGCGTCTGCTCTTGGCCCCCCCTGGCCACTTCTCACTCTTCTTTTCCCCTGCCCCTCTTCTCCCATCTCTTCCCCTCTCCACCCCCCCTCTCCTGCTAACCCCCCCTCCCCCCTCTGGTCGCCCTTGCTGGTTCCGCCTTTCCCCTGGGCTCACTGGCTCCTCCCTCCCTCTCTTCTCCCCTCCCCTCTTTCTCTGGCTCCCCCCCCCTCCTCTCCCCTTTCCCCTGGGCTCTCCTGGCTGCTCTGGCTTTTCACCTCCTTGGCCCCTGGCTTCTCTCTCCTCCCCTCTCCCTCCTTCCTGTCTGCTCAATGCCTGCACCCCCTCTCCCCTTCCCTTCTCCTCTCTCCCCTCCCTGCCCTCCTCTTTCCCCCTCCCCTTCCCCCTGCGGCCCTCATCTGGCCCCCCTCACCCTGGCCCTCCTGGCCCTGCACTCTCACCTCCCCCCCCGCCTCTTCTCTCCCTTCCTCCCTGCTCTGGCCCTCTGTCTCTCTTCTGCTGGCTCATTTCCTGCACTGCTGGCTCCTCCTACCTCCCTCTTGGGCTCCCTCCTCCCTGCCTCCCCCCGCCCCCCTCCCGTCTCTCTCTCACCCCCCTCCCCCTCCTCCTCCCTGTCCCCTTGGCCTTTGCCTCCCCTTTTCTATCCCTCACTCCCTCTCCCCCCTCTCTCTGGACTGCTGGCCTCGTCTCTCCTTCCACCCCCCCCCTGCTCTCCTCCTCTCCTCCCCCTCTCCCCTGCCACCCTCCTCTCTCTACCCTCCCTGCCCCCCCCTTCTCCTCCTCCCGGGTCCCACTGGGGTCCTTCTCCTCCTCCCTCTCTGGGTTCCTGGCCTCCCTCTTGTCCCCCCTCCCCCCCCCCCCTCCGCTCCCCCCCCTTCTCCCTCCTGCCTCCTCTGTTCTCCCTCTGGGTCCTCTGCCTCATCTGCTGGGCTGGGCTGCCCTCTCCCCTCCCCCCACTCTCCCCCCCCTTCTCCCTGGCCTGTCCCGCCTCCCCCGCCCCTTTTTTACCCCCTCCCCTTCGCATCCTCTCTCCTCTTTTGGCCCCTCCTCTGCCTTCCACTCCTGTCCCCCCCCCCCCTCCTCCTCTCTGCCGCCCCTCTGGTCCCCTCTCTGGACTCTCTCCCCCTGATCGCTCACGTCTGGCCCCTCTCCCCCCCCTCTCCTTGGCCATGTCTGGCTGTTCTCTCCCCTCCTCTCATCCCCCACCCCTCTCCCCCCTACCCCTTCAACTTTGCATCTCTGGGGAGCTACAGTGCATTGAGGGAACCATGAATGCCAACATGTATTGTTACGTACTGAAGCAGAGCATGATCCCCTCCATTCGGAGACTGGGCCGCAGAGAAATATTACAAACATGATGGATGACCACTGCCTTGCTAAAAAAGCTGAGGGTAAAGGTGATAGAATGGCCAAGCATGTCTCCAGACCTAAACCCTATGAGCATCTGTGGGGCATCCTCAAACAGAAAGTGGAGAAGCGCAAGGTCTCTAACATCCACCAGCTCCGTGATGCGTCATGGAGGAGTGGAAGAGGACTCCAGTGGCAACCTGTGAAGCTCTGGTGAAATCCATGCCCAAGAGGGTTAAGGCAGTGCTGGAAAATAATGGTGGCCACACAAAAATTGACACTTTGGGCCCAATTTGGACATTTTCACTTAGGGTGTACTCACTTTTGTGGCCAGCGGTTTTTACATTAATGGCTGTGTGTTGAGTTATTTTGAGGGGGACAGCAAATTTACACTGTTATCAGAGCTTACACTCACTACTTACATTGTAGGCAAAGTGTAATTCTTCAATGTTGTCACATGAAAAAGAGAAATAAAATATTTACAAAAAAAGTGAGGGGTGTTGACTCACTTATGTAATATACCTTTTTATATTTCTTCAACTTTTTATTTGATATATTTTATACTTTTATTAATAGTGTTGTTATGAATTTAATGTTTCTAACATTTCTGACACAAGGCAGAATATCACTGGCTTAAAATATGAAACATTCAGTCATGATGCATAGTGCATTTGAAAGCAAGGTCTGTTGTAACTGTATGAGTACTATTACTCACCCGTCTCACATCCAGAGAATCACTTCAAATGTGTAGGCCTATACCTCTCTATTTCCTTTGCAGCAAGACAGTTTCATTACACTAATCAAGGATTGTGATCGTAGAATGTTGCGTGCAGGCTGGGGTTTCTGTGCGTGTTTGTGTGTTTTCTGTTTGTGCTCCACTGTAAAACATATATACTACACACTTTAATACTCACACAATAGCTTTTATTTATTTATTTGTTTACTTATTTATCTATTTAAACTAAGGACACTGTGCAGGTTGTGTTTTCCCCCTTAATTTCGATACATAAACAGGATAGAATGTGATTTTATGAATCACTCTTTGGGCAGGAGGTGCCGCAAATTTTTGGACAAAACAAAATAAACGAGGCTACACTGACACCTAGTGCGTGACATTGGGAAAGACATTCATATCTGTTTTTAAGAACAACTTTTTGCTTCCAGACTAAAAATGAGACCGAGTGCCTGAAAAATCGACCCAGAAAATATTCCCTTGCTAATTTGTGGATTTTTTCAGATCCATTTACATGCTTAAACAAGTGCAATTAAAGCATAATAAATATTAAAAATGTAGTATACACTTAATAAATATGCAGCCAAACAAATATTTGAATTCGATGCAAATGAGGCCCATGACCAATAACTCTCTGCACCTCTTCTGATTTAGCCTCTTGTTTTTATGACCCCCACAAAAGCATCTGGTCTCAATGACATTATTTTGCTCTCTAATACAATGTGACCAAAGTCTTACACCTACAACGTTTTTCTTCTAAGGATAATTAATCAAGACTGCTGACATTTGATAAATGAATTGCAAATAATTGCTTAATAGTAGCCAACAGATGCCCCAACCTTCTCAAGAGTTGTGACCTAACTCAAAAGAGTTTAGATTTCCCCTTCCAAAGAACAGTAAACACATTACATCACATATTAACTGCTAGATGGATTTACAATGATTTTGACTTATTAGATAAAAAATACAAACACTTGAAGCTTGAAAGTATCTCGTGCTCGTTGTAAAATATGTAACACTGACAGTTAGTTTGGACACACTTAAAAGGATAGTTCACCCAAAAATAAAAACTCTGTCATCATGTATTCACCCTCATAAGACTTCGGTTAATCTTCAAAACACACATTAACATATATTTAATGAAACCTGAGACGTTTCTTTCCTTCCACTGAAAATCCAGGGAACCAAAACTTAGAAGATGCAAAAAGGTTTAATCCAAGTCTTGTGCATAGATACACTTCATATGATAAATAGATTTAATTTAAGCTGTATTCATCTATAAAGACACATGCATAGAACACTTCACATACAGTTAATGCGGAAGCTCACTACAACAATCCTCATTGGTTCTTGTGTATTACACGCACGTTTAAACTTCCGTTTTTACCTCTGCAAGTCAGGTGGTTCTTTGCCTCCACATCACACATTAAAATATAATGCACCCTTAGCAATAGATGATCCTTTACACATATTGTGCTATTTGATCCTCATATAAAGCATTGTGGGTTGTCCTTCTGCCAAAAGATATAGGTTATATAAGGATATATACAACCTAAAAATAATTAGGCATATTTTTAACATTGACCGTATAAACTACTTTGTTTGAAAGGTCAGATGTTCTTGCTTTCACTGAGGCACACAAGATACTCTTTGGATCATCATGTTTTACACCAACTTATGCAGTTAAAGTGCTGCTGTCAAAGGGCAACTTACTAAATACTAAACATTTTTAAATGTACATGTTTTTAATTAAACTCTTCACTTAAATTGTTCTGCTGATGACATATTATTACATAATGTATACAATGCATTATATAATAGAATTATAGAATATAAAAAGTAATATTTTAATAGTAAAACAGAGGTAAAGGATTCAGACTTGTGGACACTATTGTACATTGTTATAAAATGAAAGCATTAAGCATCAATTATAGACAGTTTGTAAAAGAATTCCTCTGAGGAACAGTAAGAGTGCTCTAAGACTCTAATAAGTGACCACCACCAGGTGCTACTCAAACTTAAAAAAAAAAAAAAAGATCAAAGAGCTACAGTCTCTGTCTCATCAACTGGTCTGAGTACAATAGACTTAATATAGGAGAAGTGAGTCAAGTTGACCTGGGTGTGCAGTCTCTCCCTTTGCTCCAGAGAGCAGTATAGTGAATAAGTGAATTTGGCCAGCACCATAGTACAGCAGATTTCCACCAGCAGCATTGTAGTATAATATATCATCAATTCCTTGCATGATGAGTACTTGTTGGTGGTAGTAGGTGTTGAGAGAGGGGCCTGAGGAGAGCCGGTACAGATGAAACTAATATGTGTGGTAAGAAAAGGTGTTGTTTTCCTTGTAGTTGTGCTGGATGGTAAGGTAGTTGCTGTTGTTTTTTGACTTGTAATAGTGGTTGGGATTAATATAGTTGTAGTGGCTAAAGTTGTTGCAATTGTAGTTTGGATTGTCGAAGTTGATGTGGTGGGAGTCACTGTAGTTGTCACATGGGCCATTGTTGATGGTACTGTGGTTGTAGAAGTGGTGGTCGCTGAAGTTGTTGTTTGTACTGTCGTTGTGGTGGGAATCAATGCAGTTGTCAGATGGGCAGTTGTTGGCTGTAGTGTAGTTGTTGATGCTGTTGTTCGGACTGATGTAGATGTCGGAGCTGTAGTTGTAGCAGTGGTGGTAGGTAGTGTGGTTGTGGTTAGTAGCAAAGTTGTGAGTTGAGTAGTTGGTGCTGTGGGGGTTGTCTGTGTTGTAGTTGTTTGAGTTGTTGTTGGTATTGTTGTTGGAGTAGGTGTGGTTGTCGTCTGTAAAGCAGTAGTTGTTGTAGGTGCTGCTGTCGTTGAGGTTAACTTTGTTGTTGAGGCAGTTGTAGTGTGCAGTGTGGTCATGGGAACGGTACTTGTAAGGAGAGGGGTGGTAGTTGGTGAAGTTGTGAGGCATATTAATTGTTCTTCTGTTAAAGAGATGATTAATTGATTTAGCAGATTTTTTGGTAACTCACAAACTTCTGGAGGTTTTGATTTAATCTTGCCCTTATTGTTCTTCATCCATTCATAGAATGGCAACAGGTTACAGTCACACTTCCATGGGTTCTCATTCAGGTACAGTTTACTGAGTTTTGGAAGAGAATCAAAAACATCGCCAGGGAGGCTTTGTAGTTTATTATTTCCCAATTTGAGCGTTGAAAGAGACTTTAGTTTTTTAAAGTCCTCTTGTTTTAATGACTCTATACTGTTATTTTGTAAATTCAGATCAGTCAGTTTCTCAAGACCTTCAAAAAAGTTTGCAGATATAATTGAAAACTGGTTTGAGGAAAGGTCTAACTTCTTTAGCTTCTTAAGTGGACTGAAAACTCCAGTTGGTAAGTGAGTGAGATTGTTATGGCTTAGACTTAATTCAGTTATTTTGAGCGTTTCTCCAAAAAGGACGCTGGGAAGACTGGTGAGTTGATTTTTGTTTAGAGTTAGACTCTTTAATAAAGAGAAACCGACAAATAGATCTGGCTGCAGTTCTGTTAAAAGATTATTGTCCAAATAGAGTTTTGTTAATTTACTTTTGTGTGGAAATAAATTTGGTTGTATATAGGAGATTTGGTTGCATTGCAAGGCTATCTCTTCCAAATCAGGGAGATTATCAAAAATCCCATCAGGTAGAGCAGTCAACTGGTTCTCATAAAGCCTGAAAATTGTCAAGCTCTTAAGATTGGAAAAAAGAGATGTTGATACGGAACTAAGGTTGTTTTTTGCAAGATGAAGACTCAAGAGTTCCTCTAAATTGTCAAATGTCCCCTCCTCAATGGTACTGATCTTATTCATATGTAGATGTAATACCTGAAGCTTTTTTAAATAATCAAATAACCCATTTTCAAGGCTATGTATTTTGTTACTTTTTAAAACAAGTTTTAGAAGGTTGTTGAGATCCTTAAAAACACCCACAGGTAATGATGTCACATTTGTGCCAGATATCTCAATGATTGTGATATTAGGCAAACACATGTATGTCCTGTCAAACTCCTCATAGGCTTCGCCAACTTCTACAGAGTGAGTTGAAGTACCAAGAAATTCAATTTTCTTTATTTGAGGGTTTTTAGAAAGAACTCCTTTTGGTATCACAGGAATCTGACTGTTTACAAAAAATATTTCTTCGGCTCCATCTTTTAGTTTTTCAGGAATTGCTGTCACGGTTTTGTCATACACGTCTTGCTTTTTGCAGTCGTCATCTTCTTGACATATATCTACAGTGCAGCTCCAGTGCAAGTGCACAAGTATGTAAATGAATACTAGTGCAATTTTTAAATGCATATGCCTGTTGAAGAATAAAACATTAAAATCTAATTCCCATGACTTACTAATATAAAAAAGACTTGAATAAATAATAATAAAGAACATAAAAAATGTCTTTATATCTTGTGCATACTGCATTGTGCAAGCAACTGTATTTAAACAAAATCAAAATAATTTTGATAAATTAATTTATGAATAAAAATAAAATAATAGTGAGCTTGACACAGAAGTTTTAGCAAGCAGTTTTTTTTTGCTTTTATGTTCCTGACCTGCATTTGTCTCATTAAATGAAAATAATTACTCTTACCTGCTCATCTCAGTTGCATCTGAATGACCATTCAGAATGATGTTCCTAAAAGCAAGTATAAGTTCGTAGTGCACCACTCTTATCTACACATCCCAAGTGTTTACTGCATGTAAAGCAGTAGAAAGGGTGTGGTCAGTTTGCTTTCTGTTTGAAGAGATAAAAATATTGCAAACTCACTTTCAAAAAGTTTCACAAAGTACACATAATTAATTGGTACACTAAATTAATTATCATATTGTCAATGCCAAAATTATGTAAACAGAATGGAAAATAATATAAGCAAAGCAGATGTAGTAGTGTAGTAGATATAGAAAAAACATAAAATAAGCATTAAAAATACTTTGCAATGAAACCAAGATACCAAATTGACTAGCATACCAAGTTGTAACACCCTGATAGTTCATGATTTTTATTTAATATAGAAAGTCTTGCTTACTATATAAAATGGTTTTGCTATGAAGGAAAAAACATGTTTAATACAGAACTGCAAAAAGTGTATAACCCATTGACGTAGTGAGGCAAGAAAGGAAAACGAGTACTTCTTCATATGCTAACAACATTGCATCAGTGTTGGATGTAACTAGTTTCTGATGTAACAGAATTAGTAATTTAATTACAAAATAAATGTAACTAATCCATTCCCAGGCTCTAAGGACTTTTCTACTGTACACAGAAGGCCTATTCATCCTCTCTCAAATATATGTTCCGTCAAATCTGTCTACAAAAAAAAAACAAAAAAAAAAAAATCTGTGTGTGGGCAGAAGGGTCGACGCCACATCCCAGCTCTCCTAGAGAAAGGAAGGGAGGAGGGAAGGCCAAGGGCTGGCAGTGTTTCACACAATTCAAAAAGTACAGTGCGCGCGGACACGCTCGCACGATGCACTGGTAGTTTTTGATGGGTTTAAGGAGAGTTTATGTTTGACAAGAACCTTCAACATGACTGAGAAAAGTTTCTTCAACAGAAGTTTGTTGCTTTGTATTGTGCAAGATCTTTTAAAAAAACTCAATGCTTCAACGCTAAAGTAAAAATCTGTGAAGGACAGAAATGCAACCTGTTTATTGAGCTTCAATCATTATTCGAGAAACTCAAAAGTCATCGTTTACTCAATGTCCTTCCAAATTCATATTTGATGCATTCAGTGTATGTAAATTGATCAGTGCTTATACTGTATATGTGAATAACAGTTAATTAAATCTGTTCATCGATTTAGAAGGCTTGCTCGATTCATACAGATCTTTTTGTACTTTGTAATGTGTTAAGGTTTTGATTACGTGTACTTTCAATGGATGGACAAAAAAAGATGCAAAAATATAAAAAATATATTTATCTGTGTTTCAAAGATGAGCTTATGTCTTATGGGTTTTTGGGTGAACTATCCATTTAACACTTTACTCAATGGATTTATGAATGTAATACACAAATTTGATAAGCTTGTGTTTTATAGATGAGGCCCAAAACGTCATTAAATATCACTGAAATACGTCTTTCCACTGCTGGAATAACCAGCTTCGTAAGGCTGCAGTCTTGTATCTGGTCCAAAGTGGACCATCTAAGACCAATAATAAACCACTTCCCAGTAATTTATACTAGCGTTAGATGGTCAAACTTTCATTTAGTGCATGGTTAAACAGTTAATGACCAACTAATGACTAGCAAAACCAGATTTTCCAAAGGGTCCAAAACAATTACACTGGACAATAAATCACGAGATTAGATGTGAAATAGGACTTTAAGAAATCACGACATATTAAACACTTAATTTTTATCCCTCACAGCCATTTATTTGCATCAGTTGAAATACTACTCTGACTAAAATTCTACTAGTTGTCTCCTCAAACATCTAATGGAAAAGCATGAACAAAAGCATGCAATTATATTCCAAGATATGTTCCTTTAGTCAAATGTCACACATTGACCGTAGGAAAGTAGATTGTTTTAAAAGGTTGGAGAAAACATGTAGAAATCAGTCAAGACACAGTTTACACAGTTGTGACACCAGGATCAACAAAGAGAACATTTGGCAACTACATTTCAGGTTGCCATCAACAGATCTCTCTGTCGCTCACTGGTGAGCAAACACACACGTTTGGGGTGTAAGCATAATGTTCA
>JADLZN010006645.1:0-135720 GCA_018155175.1 Sinocyclocheilus anophthalmus | reverse complement strand
CAGATATTAAGCAGACAGTTTGCTAATACTCTGATAGTTGCAGTTGCAAAGTTACGTATAGTTAGTAGAATCTCAAAAGTGAACTATCAAAATAAAGTGTTACTACTCGATCCAATATTAATATGTTTTAATGTACTAAATTGCAAACTCTCCTTATAATATGGTAACTACACATGACATGCAAGTTTCAATAGAAATTACAATGTTTTTTAGTTTACATTAAATGCTTGTCAGTATATTTGGCAATATACAGCTATATTTCAAAGACAATAGACGTAATTATGAATTTATATATAAATCCTGTATGTCATTAAAGGTGCAGTAGGAGATCTTGGAAAATGCTAACTTTAGCCTGATAGCACTGAAAGAGAACGTCCCACCCTCCCTGCAATCACAGTCCAAACCCACGCCCCCTGAACACATTTACGCTCACAGACCAGAACACCAGAGACAACATTACTACAATACATCATGTGTCATTCACCGGTGAGAAAACTTTAAATGTACTACAATACCAGGAAGGAAGATCTGGTTGTTGATGTTTGCCTGCCATTCTTGCTCTGTCTGCACAGCATACGTGTACGTGCTGATGACGTATCCTGTCTGCGCGAACAGGGTGCGCAGAGGTATGTAAATACATATGTTGACAGGCAGGTAGGAAAGCCAATCGCTCGGTTTTGTCTGAGCGTTTTGATTGGACGTACATTTCTTGGTCCTACTCCTTCCACAGAATATATAAATACATATAAATAGATTTAGACCACTTAACCCTCTCCCGCACGCATTATGATAGACCTATAGAAAAAAAAATTTGAATCTTTTTCTTTTCTAATAATGGCTTAACTTGAAGTGCTGTATAAAAAAAAAATTTGAATTGTTTTTTTTATTTTAAGGTACTTTATGATATGTTGCCATACGGCAACAGCATACAATAGTGGATCTAACTTAGAATAAGTGTACGTTTACTTATAATTAATATTTTTCCTCAGAAATCTTGTTTGTGTTGATTCAATTGGTGTTATAAGCTTTAACACAGTACTTATAATTGACACCTTATTCATACTTTCCAAAAACTTGTGCTTTTATTTATTCCATTCTTTTTTGCTGAATAATGATTTATATATTTTTAATTTCATTAAATTTTTCATGAATATTATTTAAACTGCAAATGTATACAGTTAAAACAAATATAATACTGTATATAATGTATCATAAAACATTGACATAAAACTAAAAACATTGCAGTTCATGAAAATTCAGCATTACGCAATCTTATGAGAGGAAGACTATGAACATTATCACTTTTTTGAGAGGTGAATATGTCATCAAAACATCATAACAGTGACGGTAGTTTTCAGCAACTACCGACAAGAGAAGGCAGTCTGTCAGAAATCTCGCCACAGAAAAAAAAACTGCATGTCATGTGACTTAAAGCACATCATTGGCTAAACTAAGGTATTCTCTTTCCAACAAAAAAAACTAGAACGTTCTCTTAAAGAGACAGTGGCAAGGAAATTAACACAAAAGTATGTTGCCATATGGCCACACCATGCGGTAGAGGGTTAACTTATTGATTGCTATTGGGTAGGGATGGATGATACTACTTATTTTGTTTTCGATACGATACCGATATTTTTCAAGGCAGTAATCGGTCAGATATCGATACCAATACGATACTTCTGAACTAAACTTTTAAATGATGAAATGTATTAAATTAGTAAGAGTAAAATGGGTAAGGATGACCACTTATGTTTAAAATACATTTTAACATTCAATACGCCTTAATTTGTAATGGATTAGGTATATTTTGTTACATGGTTTCAAAAATGTGTTTTTTGTTTACACATGATTAAAATCTACAAATACTACAGTTGAAGTACGGTCACTTAGTAAAACCATGGTTCATTATCATAAGGGACTGCCAGTGACAGGCTGTTGCATCCATAGAATGCAACCTTTTTGTTCTGACAGTGTATGATTTCTATTAACATTACAGAATAGAACATGATCTATATTATCTTTCAACGTTCAATTTAAATAAATGTAATTGTACAAACTATGTAGGCTACAATTTCAGTTTGTTTAATGTGAAATAACTCAAACACATGGTTTTTTTTTCTCTTTCCTCTGATAAGCATTGTTCAGGGCTACCATTCCCAAAAGCTTTAATGCTTTCCTATGATACTTTTGGGAAACGCAGCCCTGTTTGAATGCACTTTTAGAAGTGAGTGAACGCTCTTTTTGATGGATTGGTTCTGTCTTGCAACATTTACGTTTGTTCAGATGAGCAGGAAAATAGTTCTATCCTACACAATTACTAGCGAACAAAGGTTATTCGTCCAATTCAATGCATTTGTACGCATTATTATTATTATTTTAAATAAACAAAATCACTGGTAAATAAAACACACCTTAGTATCGATATTTTTATTTTGAGTATCGATACTTTCGATACTCGCGTCAGTATAGATATATCGATACTTAGGATCAATATGCCCATCGCTACTATTGGGATGTGAAGAGACTTTCAACCAGCATAACAAAAAATGTTTCTGAAGACAATCACCTATCGCACCTTGAAGTCGTACTTAGTGGGCCCAAAGCTCCATCATTATATTTCAATCTAAATATAATGGAAGTATCTACGTATTGGCACTAATATAACTTGGGTTAGGATGCTGCAGTATTCAGAAGGAGAGTTTACATGCATTAGCTTAGACCGAAATGAAATTTTCCACCTTAAAAGCAAACAAATAGCAGTCATTGAGCTCAGCAGGGTTAAACAAAAGTTTGTCACTGGTGTAATAATCATAACTCTTCATTCATTCACCAGCGAGTTATTGGGTAATAAGAATGAAGGTTGTCTGTAGCCAGTTGTCTTTGTATCTTTTCCTGTTTGTTAATTTTATAGGTATAGCTTTTGATAGATGTTTCCACAGTGACTATATCCTGATCATGAATTGTTAAACTAATTTCTCCAAACTGTGAGAGATTGTCCCTGGTCTTTCTGTTTCGGCTGCATGCGATACTGAATAGTCTCGTAATTTCAGTTCTGACGCAGACGGAGACTAACTTGAAAGAATAGGATAATTCATCTCTGGTAATTTTGTTTGCTAGTAATGACTGCATTAGACGGTAATAGTATTTACATATGGTATGAGCCCGAGTGCTTGAATTATGGCATCTGTTAAAAGTTTAATATTCCCAATATCACAGCTCTTGAATTATTTGTTCTTCAAAAGCCGCAGACAATATGATACTAAATAATTGCCCAATGCATGTCTTCAACCCACACTTGACAGTTCACATAAAGCAAATCAACATTTATTTGATATATACATATAATACAAACATCATATTCCAAAAATTACGATTTAACAGATGCACATGACTCAGATATATAATTTTATACTGACTCACACTGATACATATTTTACATCTAAAGAAATTTAAAATATGATTAAATCATAATTATATTATCTGTCAGTCTAAGCACCAAACACCCGCCTAGCAACCTGCCAGAACACCTTAGCAACAGTCTAGCTAGGCTGATCTCTCTTCAAATGCGAAAGTGTTCAAACTACACAAGATTTATATAACTTTAAAACATCAAACTAAACTTCAAACATTCTTAAACTTACAGACAATGCTTTGTCAAGGCCTGTCTGACAAAGTTTCCTTTTGTACTTCCTTTAGTTGAATTCAACTTCTACTGAGGTTGTGTGCATTTGGCTATAATGTTTGAAAATGTCCTCACTAATACTGTGAAACATGTCAAAAACCAACTTGTGAAGACATTTGAAGTAGTCTGCTAAATGACTACATATTGGTTACATAACTACACTTTTGCTCTCTGAATCAGCCTAAAAAGTCTGGATTCTGCTCTGGAAACAATCATGTAAGAGGTAATGCCTCTTGAAGAGAAGGACCAACGTAAAGAACCACTCTTTGAGCCCTTTATTCTTCACCTTAAATGTCCTTCTCCTTGAATTACTTAATGATCACTAGTCTCCCTTTCACCAACATATATGTTGCATTGAACTGGTCAGTCAAGGCTTGAACAGAAGTCTAGACATGAAGGGTGCATTCACACCTGCATCATTTAGTTCGGTTGAATCGATCGTTGTCCTCTTGGAGCGGTTCATTTTGGGCAGGTGTGAATGCAGCAATGCACTCGGGTGTGCACCAAAAGCAGACCAAACAAGCGTACCAAGACCTCCTTGAAGAGGTGCTCAATGCTTTCAAACGAACACTGAAGCAGTTCGTTTGTGGTGAGAACGTATTTCGACCTCGAACAGACCCAACTGCAAAAAGTACTGCGCATTTTTTTGGACTAAATCAGCTGCCGTAGTCAGCAGCGCTGTGCATTATGGGATAAGGATAAGTGTTTGTTGACCGTTTGCACTTTAGCAACATAGCCCCATAGCAGCTCACAGACAAACTTGGAGTTGTGAGGAGGTGCGGAGCCTCATAGAAATTTGGTCTGATGACCGTATTAAAAAAGCGATGTGTTGTCTGTTGGCTTTTCCTCCTCTCTTTATTTTCTTCTGTAAACTGGTCTGGTTCGAACCAGAGCAATCAATGTGGTGTAAAAAGGAATCAAAATGTCTGAAAAATGCTACAATGTATAATTTTTTGCCCTTGGTTCAGAGCAAATGAACCAAACTACAGATGTACAAGCACCTTAAGATGTTTAGTTACAATGCAAGATACTGTTTGTTGAGTTTAACATATATGATATATGTCATGAAGAAGTTTCTCAACTTGAGACCAAATATGATTCACCATTATGAAACAGACCCACGTTCGACCAGCTTTTATTGTTTCATGTTTTATCAAACCATAAAGCAAGGCCATTTCTCCATATAAAATATACACAATATCTGGCCTTGGAGGAAGCGCATTGGGCTTATTTCAAAGGTATGGCCACTGAGGTGGTTGAATAATGTTATAATGTCAAAAGTATATCCTGAGATCAGTGTTTTATGTTGTGTACTTTCGTCTTAACCCTCGGAAATCATGTTTTTTGGATCCAACGTTTTAAGCCTTTTACTTATTATTCTAAGATTAGGTAACGTACGCTGAACCTGGCCTACATTATAAGTATAATGCTTAGACAGGCTGTATGGAAGACTCCTCTGTGATGTTCTTGCGCAAGGTCTAAAAATTAAAGCCCCAGCAGGCAGTTTTTGTTCATTAAATATCAGTTTATTGGTTACAATCTTGTATATGAATCAAAATGTAATGTAGCTAAAAAAAAAAAAAAAAAAACTTTAAAATTAGTGTCTAAAATGCAATAAGTTTTCGCTATAACATTTTCAGCACTGCAAGATAAGTATTATACATAAAGTATGCACTGTAAAAAATGTCCGTGAATTTAACGGTAAAAGACTGTAAAAATGCTGCAGTAAAAACCTGTTAAATGGTTAACGGTAAATTCCCCTACTATATACGGTGAAAAACTGTATTGGACATGAATTTTACGGTAGTATGCCGTTTTTGGAAAGTGAAAAAGACTGTATAATTTAAAGTGAATAACCGTAAATTAACATTCCCATAATTCTCTGCGTTACATTTCAAATTTTATGTTTTTATGTTGAAATAACTATGTTTCTTCTTAATTTTTTCTCATCAGTTTTGTATATTAGGTTTGTGTGTTACACCTAATGTTGTTAAATGAATTTTTATTGCATTATTTCAGTTTCATGTGTGTTACCATGATGGTGTTTAGTGTTTGTGAATGACGCTGTGCACCTTCTATATATGTTAATATTTTAAAGCTGATTGTGATGGGCTTTGGGTCATCATGTGACTTTCTCATCACCACCTGCATTTGGTGGTTATCAGTGTATTACAAAGGAACAAAACAGATTTCAGTACTGCAATAGGTTGGTATATTAACATTATATCATTTAATGAAATTACGGTATTTAACTGTAAATTAAGTTTAAACCGTAAAACCTAAAACGTTGCTACCTATTTTTTACGGTAAAATTCCGGCAACCACAGTTGCCGTTTTTTTACCGTAAATTTATACTGTATACTGTAAATAAAGCATTATATTCAAAACATGGGTCAAATATATGTAGCAAAAAGTATAAATAGTCATTCAAGAGGCATGGTTATTGCATTATTTTCACATGTATGTGATGTGTTCATAACATGCTGATGGTTTTGGAAATGGATCGATGGGATTGGCTCGTTGTAAGTAATAAAGGAGACTGCACGTCATCTTTCTTGTATGTAGTGAGCTAAGCAGTTATATATCTTCTATAGTGACAGACAAGAGCCAGGAAAGGCATTCAGGTAGCCAGGGAAGTATTCAGTAACCCAAAATAAGGCACATGAAAAATGCATTTCTCAGTTCATTCTGTACCGTTCCTCCTCAAGATGAGTCTTCCGATTGCTTGACTGGGGGAACTTCCTCACTTTTCAATTATTCACACCGACAGGTGTTCAGCGACGAAGGTTACATAATTATCCCAAACTCCACTGTCTTATAAAAGCACTCTCATATAGGCCATGATTTGCATGTATAAAAAATGTGCAAAATGATAACACAGAAAAAAACAAACAAACAAAAAAATTAAATCTGCATTTACTCATTTAGTGACATTAAGGCAATTTTATTTATATAGTGTTTTTTGAATTAGACATTTTTTCTAAGTAGCTTTACAGAAATATACTGCAGTAATAGCCTTATAAAATGCATAATGTCTTTATTTAGAAATTTAATTCCAAAAAAACAAATTATTATTCTTTAATAATATTTACTATGAGCTCTCGTAATGAAGTTGTTGTATGGCAATTAGTCACACTTATTCAGGGCAATTCTCAATATCAACTAAACTATTGGCTAGACGGTTGCCTAAATAAATCCTAATTGACATATTATAGTTAGTAAGGAAATGACTTAAGTTAGGTATACTGTATAATTATGGGATGTAAATATGGGCATGCAGATAAGCATTAATGGGTGTGCTATATTACATATGCATTAATAAGGCATTAATATGTGCTTTATAGGTACTATTAAATAGCCAATATGCTAGTAATATGTATGCTAGTTAGTGAGAACTGAGAATCCTTAAAATTAAGTGTTACCAGAATATTTTAGTCAATTGACCTAAATACATTGTTACAAACAGACATATAAAATGGATAGCATACTTCAACTTTATGATGAAAAACAGCTGAATTGTTTTCTGTCTTTTTAATATTGTTTTTTTTTTTTTTTTAATTGGCCTGAAAGATGAGAATGTGGATGCCACCAGTTAAAAAACGAATAGTAAACATTCCTCTTTATCTCATGGGGAAAAACTACAGTACTATTTTTACAAAACTGACGATTTGTATGAATTGAAAACGCAAGCTTATATATTACATTATAAATATAAGCATGAAGCTGCACAATAAACCTAACGGCGGGGGCTAAGCAATTGTACATCGAATCTGCCAATTCGCCAAAAAGTTAAATAGTTATGAATTGCCATGAGAGTGTGTCGGATCATTGCAATTTTAAAATCTGTACTGCAGTGTCACAGATGTAACTAACGACCAATGTAAAGCTCTATTTTGAGAACTTTATTCTTCTTTTTGAAAGTTCTTCTACTTCAGTTCATAATAATCAAGTGTTTTTTAGGTCAGGATTTAGTTATCTCTTCACAAAAGGATACGTGCTGCACTTAATTGTTCAGTTAAGAGGCTTGGATCAAGAAGTGACGGTCAAGTTGGTTAGCTACAATCCAAGAGCCTGGTTATTGAGTTTAAGTTATAATAATGGTGAAGAAGCAAGGCCATTCTCCACATATTACAATCTGGCCTTGGATGTAGCATGAAGCTTCTTCACAACACTCAACATTCTTCTGTCTGAATGTAAAAATCTGAGTCACACACTCCCACTGGCTCACTCTCATGCTCAGCACACACTGCCAAGACACGTTACTGACCAAGTCAGTCTGATCGTGCACAAGGCTTGTAACACCATCTCATTTCTCTGACGATGGAGGTTTTTCAGCTGATTGGGTGGTTTATTGTATAAAATTACTATTTTTACTCAAGATGTCAATGAGTTTGTTTCGTCATCAGAACAAAGATTTGGAGAAATAAGAAATTTGCCATTACATCACTTGCTCACCAATGGAGCCTTTGCAGTGATTGGGTGCGTCAGAATGAGAGTCCAAACAGCTGATAAAAACATCACCATAATCCACAAGTAATCCACACATCTCCAATCCACCAATTAAAAAAAGATGCACGTTGTACGAACCAGTCCAATCAATAATAAAAATGGGTTTTCCTCCAATAAAAAAAAAGGTCCATCTCTTGTTGTCCTCTCACATTAAAATCCACCAACGTATTTGTTTAGAACTGTAGGGCTTGTAATAACACAATAATAACCCGTATATGAATGATGCTGAGCCTAGCTCAACTTCAGGTTTTCCATTTCTTGATACCTTCTGTTCCAAGCATTCTTGGAGAAAGAAAACAAAGGACAAAAAAAAAACAGTAAAACAACAAATGTATTCTTTTTCACACAAATTACGATTACGGGGCAGATTATCAATTAATGAAGACTCACTTCCATCTGGTTCCTTGCACTATAGTATGTTATGACCTCAAAACAATCTTATCATAGTGCATGATTGGTAAACTAGGAATAAACTTGCTAGGTAGCTCACCCCTGTTGAAAAAAACAGCATATGCTGGTTAGTATGTTTTGAAGCATGGCAGCTGGTTTAAGATGGTCCTTAGCTGGTTTAAACTGGACCAGCATAAACCAGCAAATGACTAGCATAAACCAGCAAAGGACCAGCTTTAACCAGCAAAGGACCAGCACAAACCAACAAAAGGACCAGCACAAACCAGCAAAAGACCAGCATAAACCAGCAAAGGACCAGATTAAACCAGCAAAGGACCAGCATAAACCAGCAAAGGACCAGCATAAACCAGCAAAGGACCAGCTTAAACCAGCATCCCAGCATCAAAACATACCTAACCAGCATATGCTGGTTTTTTCAACAGGGTGGGTAAGCAGGTACGAGTCAAAAGAGCTCAAAGCTGTGTAAAAACAAGGTAAAATGGCATGGTTTCTTCAGTCAATGCATTTTTATCTTCATAATTTATAAGGTTTTTTATATTTATAAGGTTTAGTGTAGGTGGTATGTTATTTTCAAACTGATAGAGCATTAACCTTTCAGTTGCATTGCTTCGGGTGTTTGAGTTCTGTGCCATGTGCTGGAAAACATCGTCATTTAAAATGTTGGCTACGGGTCACGTTTATCTGTTGTGGATGAAATTAAATGTTTTTAGTGTCACTCACTGGACATTTCACTTTGAAATGCCTGGGTTGGCCGAATGCCTACATTTGAATGTAAATATAAGAATATACCATGTGTTTTTTGAGACACAGACCAAGTTCCTTACTCAAACCACACAAGCAGAAACAGACAGGTGGAGTGATACAAACTGAAAAGTGTTATACTAAATATCAGTACTTTTGCAATTCTGTTACGACAATCAAATTTGGAGACCAGAAATGACTCAAGTAAACATGCGGATAAAATACTATATAAAATATGAACATTGTATAAATCTGTATAATAACAGTACAGTATTATGGAAATTCCAACCCGATCTCATGAAAGTGCATATAAAACGAACTAAAAACGAAAACTCGAAATACGAAAAAATGGACTTTGGCGTGTAAATGCTATGCGATGGGTAGGCTTAGGGTTGTGGGATAGATGCGTATCATATGCACGCGAAAAATGCGTATTAAATGCACGCCGAACACATGCGTATCATATGCACGCCAAACAAATATCGTATCATATGCACGCCAAACACATGCATATCAAATGCACGCCAAAGTCCATTTTTGCGTATCAATACCACGAGTTTTCAATTTTATTTGGCGTACTATTTATACACATTTTCATGAGACCGGGCTCGGAAGTTCAGTGTACTTATACTTTGAACTCTGGGAGCGGAAAGTGGAAGTGAAGAAGTTATTTGCTAGCTAGGCTGAGTTATTGTTTTGACTGTGACCCTGTGAATTCATGCATGTTCATTTCTCCTTCTGTTTCCCGATGTATTCTTACACAGGTGTATCCTCACAGCGATTCATCCATCTCTTTATCTGAATGGCCTTGCCTTCCTCTCAGACCTGAGGAAAAGCTCTGCTCACACTCTCGCATCAATAATTTAACTGAAGCCCCCCCACAAGCTGCAATCTATAAATAGACTTCTTTTTGGCTAAATATTTCATTCCCATCTCTCTGTCTCTGTATTTCTCTCTCCACCTCTCTCCGTGAGATTGTAACTTACTGAGCAGTCAAACAGAGCAGATGCAAATAGAGCTTCAATCTGTCGTGTCTCTCTCACCCGCTGTCACCTCTCTAGAGAGAACCTGGAACGCATTGTCCCAATGGAGTAACTGGGTGATTCTCACAAAACCTGTCCAGACACTTACATTTACAAAACATGGGTGGAAAATGTGCTAAATTGCAATGAAAAATATAGCTGCAAACAGCAATTAAGGGGCCAAGCAGAACAGAGGCAAAATGAAGAGCTAAGGAGCTGTCTTTAATTACTCTCTAAAGACCAAGGGTCTCCAACCCTGCTCCTGGAGAGCTACCTTCCTGCAGACTTCAGTTCCAACCCTGCTTCAACACACCTCTCTGTAATTATCCAGTAGCCCTGAACACCTTGATTAGCTGATTCAAGTGTTTTTGATTATGGTTGAAGCTAAACTAAGCTTCAGGTTGGAGACCCCTGTTAAAGATATTTGTTTATACAGCATTTTACTACAAAACACACACGCACGCACACACAAAGGTACTGTTCGATTCGGTATTCGATCCAAATCAAACAAGACAAATCTTATGATTTTTGGCCAAATTGTTCAGAAGTTATAATCAAAAATTTGACCAGTAGGTGGCGCTGTGCCAAAACTACTCATGTGCCCTCAGGCCATGCTTGGTATGTACCAAGTTTGGTCAGAATCCACTAAAGTGAACTTTGTGAAATTCGTTAACGCATTTTAAAGCACCTTCAGAGCTTGCCCCCTAAAGTATTTTGTAACGCTTTACTATAATGACCCATTAGTTAAGGTTAGTTTTTACATTAATTAAAATTAATTAACAAAAACGTAACCAAAAAAAAGCACAATTTCTTTAACAAATCCAAATTTCTTTGCATTTTATTTTTTTTTTTTTACAAAAAGTGTGGATATCATCATAAAATGTATATGCTTATGCTAAAAGGGGAAAGAAAATACTGTATCTGTCTAATTTTATTGACAATTAGCATTTTCATCAACTATATGAGTAAATATTTTGAACCTTTTTTTTTTTGCAGTTCAAACCCGTGTGCTTCATTTATTTTATTTGTTTGTTTTTATTTATTTTTCAGTAGAACACAAAAGGAAATATTAAATGATCTTCACACAGCCCTGACAACAATAGGAAAATATTATAGTAAAAATATGAGCCCGGTCTCATGAAAATGCCTTGCTCCTATAACATAGCTACGCCAAATATTAAAAAATATTTTTTACGTATTAAACCTCTGGTATTGATCATACAAATGGACTTGGACGTGACACTTATTATGATATGCACTGGTTGGCTTTCGTGCATACTATAATAAGCCATGGTTCTTTTTTTTCGCGTTGCAATGTTATACGACATATTCTCGTGTACCCCGTGCATTCAGGCATACGCAGTTTGGCCGTACTTTATGATTAAGCATCTACCCCCTACAACCTATTTAAACCTATCCCATTGCGGGGTTTATATTATGTAGGCAATTTTTGCGATAACTACCAGAGTTTGTTTTTTACTGTTGGCATATCTATGTATACTGCACTCTCCTCATGACGTTAAATCAGATCTGAAAAAACAAAGGTTCATTATTTTATCTAACATTATATGTATTGAATAAATTCCAGTTTCATTTATTAACCCTTTGGTAACTTTGTCGACTATTAAATGTAGCCTTGGTAGTTTTAGTTTAAGGACAGGTTCATTAAAGGCACACCAATTCACAAAACTTCACTTTTGATTTGTAATACTAGTGGTAGTAAAGTTGAACTAACCAGGTTTTACCTCGAAATGTAATGTAAACTAATGTAGTACCAATGTTAACAAATGAACCTATTGTAAAGTGTGATCAAGGTATTTATATAATTATTCTAAATATTGTGGCATTGTGTTCGTTTATATACAAGGAGTCATCTTTATAGTACTGCCATGAGGTGAGGTATTATGCACCATAGCACCAATGAATTTCATTAGTTTTTCCCTCTCTTTGCTACATCTAATTTAGCTTTAAGTAAATAGGAGAATGCATCTATAGCACAAGGGAACTGCCTCTAATTATTCACCAGTAAAAAGGAATGGGGTGTCAGGAGAGTTTCTGCGTCACACAGACCATTATCTGCCGCTATATCAGGCATCAGTTCACATTGCTTTATTCCTGGGCCATTTAGGGATGTTGTAATGTTCTCTTGTGTCCTTCCTGAACCCCTCTCTCACTTGCCTTTGCTCACACATACACAGATAATCCACCTGAATGGGTGCACATGCTTTTATCTTTATGTAACGTCACTATGACCAGCATGCTGGTGAGCTGAGCTGGAAGATTTTGGTCATCTAGTTTCTGCAATTACCACAGTATACTATCCTCACATCCCTTACACTTATTATGAAACAGTATGCCTGTCACTTAGGGAAGCGAACATATGTGTAATTTTGTCACGTGACATCAAATTTATTTGCATTTAAGCCACATTTCTCGACAAAAAATGTTTTCAAGACATCTGAAGTAAATCTTTCAGATTTTATTGAAAATTAACATTTCCGTCAGCTATAGCGGTAAACATTTTGATTCGCAAAAAAAAAAAAAAAAAACCACCAACTATTAATATTGGTCAAACCCATATGCATTTTTCATCAAACATTTGAAGGAATTGGCTAAAGGAAAAAAAGGATGTTTAAATTGAAAAAAAATATATATGTGACTATGAACTGCCATATGTACTTTACATCAGCTATATCAGTAAAAAAAAATGTTTTTGTTGTTTTTTTTAAATCTTGTTATTTTTGTTCACAAGGGGATTTTCACACATATATTCATATAGCACTTTTCTATGGACACCTGTAACTCTCTGATTCATAGTAATAAGAAACTTTTCCATGATTATGAAGTAATATCATAATACAAATAAATGAATAATGAGAAACTTCTAAATAATTACATTATTTTTCATTATTATGAAAACATTGTTTGTAATCGTGACTTAATATCTCATAGTCCTTGAGTTACTGAGAATCTCTTATAATTATGCTGAAGTATCTCATAACCATGAAAAAGTTTAATGTTTTATGAAAGTTCTGTAATTATAACTGAAACTTACTTATATTTTAAATAAAATAATAAATTTATTATTATTGATAAATAAATAAAATTAATAAAGTAAATTAAAAAGTAAAAAGGGCCATATGACTGCTACATTAGTAACCACAGGAACAAAAAAAGTAACCTAAAAGAGGTGGCTAACATCTAAATTAATGGAATTTAATCAAATAAAAATATTGGCTAAAATTTGTGCATAAAGTATTTTTGGTCGCATCTATATTATATATTAGGTTGATCAGTGATGTCAAAGAATATATATATATATTATTTGACATCACTGAGTCAACCTAAATATATAGGTTTTTAAATATATAGGTTGGTGTAGGTTACACCAACAAAACTAAATTTAAGGGTAAGATCAGGTAGAATTAGCTCTTTAATATAATAATTGTAGGCTACCACTTTTTACAGTGCATGAGGAACAGGCTACAAATTGGAACAAGACTGAGAATGAGATTTCAGGGCTTTGACAGAAGGAGAGACTTTCAAAAAAAAGTATTTTTGCATGAACTTTTCCTTAAACACATCTTACCTCATTCCTGCAGCTTAAAAGCTCAAAGTTCAAGTGTTTTCTGTTCTCTCAGTCTCTATAGTTTGACAGCATGATGGAACATTTGGCTTCCCTCAAGTGATCATTGACCAGCACTGTCACTGGCCCTTGTCCAGGCTCACGAAAGGAACAAGTGGCCAAGTGCCATGACAAAAGAAAACTGCTAGCAATGTCATGGCTTTTCATTTTTTGTTCCTAAAACTTTTTTATAGACATAAGTTATAAATATAAGTTTAGGCTTAAATAACACATTTACGTTTCAAGACAAAAATAACATTTCCAGTGCTACACTTGTGTCCCAGAAGTGCAGACATTTACAGAGACCTTTAGAAAGGAGAAGAACGTCTAAGTATCTAATGAATTCCCCATCGCTCAGTATTATTGAACTATGAGATAATGCTGACCAATACTTGGCGACCCAACTGCCCACTGATGGAGAGGCAGAGACAGCTGGAGAACATTGACCTTAGAGCTAGAGAGAGGGAAACATCGATTTCAGCCAACTATGTAATAGATTTAATGAGCAAACATGAGGACTGATCACCGAAGACTGACCTCCAGAGAGGAAGTGTAACAGAGAAGAGTTGAAGTTAATGTTTCACTCATCTAGCAGACTTTTGTGATTTGGATAATGATCACACTTCAGGCCCTTCGCTCAGTTTTTTGCTCTCGAGAAAATTCTCACTTTAAAAGTGTCAAATTCAAGGAATTCTTGATAACACTTTAAATGAAGCCTCCATGTACAAGGAATTACAAAGATATTCTTAAAGGTGGGGTAAGCGATTTCTGGTAGCCAATGTTGACATTTGAAATCACCAACACAAACACGCCCCTACCCCAAAAGGGTCTCGCCCCTATTTTGATAGCTCCACCCCACACAAACGTACGCAACCCAGGCAACGATTAGTTCTGTGAAACAAAACAAAACCAATGTTACATCGTGTCTACACCGGACGCGAGTGTATGTAAGATGTGAGCGCGACGCAGCGCGGACATAGTACCATAGAACTCATTTAGAATCGTGATGCTGCTCTACACATAGAGTATCTAATCTACATATTGTGGTATAAACTGGATGCGGTGCGGCCGGAACGACAAATCTCAGACAGAAAAATGCTGATGCTTCTATTCATGACGTATTGACAAATAGTCAATGATTTTCAAACGGGTTCGCTTGGTCGCATCCAGTGTACTAGACAGACTTTAGCTGTTGCGGCGGCGCAGACACGGTGTTACTCACCAATCGAGAAGAAAACCTTGGCGTCCGATCGCAGGCCTTACGCTCCTTGAGTTCTCTCCAGCACTGGAAAGCTGATTCGATATTTACACGGGTCATACTTCTTGCCTTTATTGAACTAAGCTTCTTGTGTTTGTACCACAGACGTTTTCCTCTTTTGTTTTTAACCCCCATCTCTATCTTTCTGTCGCTCAGCTCACTAATGTCCGTCATGAGCACTGAACGCTCTCTCTCCTCCACATCATGAGTAGACACGCCCCTTTCTGCTGATTTGCTACAAGTTTATTTTGCTATTCGGCCCGAATCAGTTTTCTAAAGCGTTTTTGAAAAATTGCTTACCCCACCTTTAATGCATTCTAATGCACACACACACACACACACACACACACACACAGAACACCTCGTAATGGAAAAATAATTTTAAAAAGAAATAAAACACTCAAGGCTGTGCATTGATCATTTTACCATGGTATTGTGCATACGAACACCTTTCACTCATTGCAAAACCACATGCATGGCCTCTCATGGCCTCTCATGGACTATTTGTTTTGTTTGTTTATTTGACAAAAAAAGTAGTAAATACACTATATTCGTCAAGGATAACACAATAAAGTTTAAAACAAAACTAATATCCATTGTGGTCCTTGATGTAAAGCACAAACATCACTCCTAGTAACAGGTGCACTAATAAATACAAAAATTACAATAAAATTACACATCTACAAAAATGTACAGTCACAAATAACCACGTAAGTAATACAAATTCATCAACAAAACAACCTACTTAAGAACAAACTTTTAGCTTTTAAACTAAAACTAACCATATTCGAAATACCTTTAATGTCCAGAGGTAACTTATTCCACAAAAGTGTCCCAGAATATCTAAAAGACCTACGACCATACATAGTTTTAAAACGACATAATGTAATATCCATGAGACTTTGCCTAGTTTTATAACAATGTTGCTCATTTACCCTAGAAAAAAATACATTAAAATATGAAGGAGCTCTATTATTGATAATCTTATGTACCATTTTTAATTTAATATGTTCGAATCTGCTTACTATAGGTAACCAATCAAGACACTTAAAGTGGGAAACCTCCACATGTGTAAAACGACTAAACCCTGAAACTAACCTTATCAATTTATTCTGAGATTTTTGTAACTTATCCAACCAACCAAGAGGCAAATCAGACATCCAAGAAATGCATGCATATTCAAAATGACATAGCACTTAACATGATGCAAGTAATTTTATATTCTGCTTATCAAGAAAACTAACATGTCTGGCAAGAAATTTAGTCATAGCATTAACCTTACCCAGAACTTTCATAGCCATACTTACACCACCTAAATCATTGTCAAGGACACATCCAAGATAATTAACAGAAGTTCTATTTGATATTAAACAATCCCCAACCTTAACAGACATCTTAGAAACCTTATTCAAATTATTTTTAGACCCAAATAATATGGATTCCGTTTTACCTAAATGCAACATCAGTTTGTTTTCAGAGAGCCAGTCTCTTACCTGACAAAGCTCCTTACCTAAATGCGCTTGTATCCTACCAACATCCTTATCTGAAATTACTAAAGCAGAATCATCAGCATATAAAAACAAATTACAATCACAAACTGCTTGCATGTCATTAATATATAAAAGAAACAAAAGAGGGCCTAAAACACTTCCCTGAGGGACTCCATTTTCAACAAACGTTTCCTCAGAAATAACCCCATCAATTTCTACTCTCTGAACTCAACTGAAATAAGAATTCAACCAGGCTAGCACTTTACTTGAAAAACCCATGACACTTAACTTATCTAAAAGTATTGAATGATTTACAGTGTCAAACGCTTTCTGGAGGTCTAAAAGTACCATACCACACATTTTACCTTCATCAATCTGCCTTCTTATAAACTCTGTTAAATAAAGTAAAGAAGTATCAGTCGAATAAGATTGCCTAAAACCTGACTGAAAATTATAAATTAAACTATTCTTACTTAAATACTCATACATCTGTTTATACACAATTTTTTCTAAAATTTTTGAGGCCACATTAAGAATGGAGATTGGACGATAGTTTCCAGGATCGTATCTGTTACCTTTTTTGAATAACAGAATAATTTTAGCTAACTTCATATCAGATGGAAATATACAATTTTCCAAGGAAAGATTAACAATAAATGTAATAGTTGGAGCTATAATATCCGCAGAATCTCTTAAGAATCTAGCTGGAATACCATCCAGCCCAGTTGACTTGGACACCTGAAGCTCTTCTAGCATTTTATTAATTTGATTTACATTAACTTTATCAAAAGAATAACTATTTGGCAACACCCCTTGTTTTAAATAAAATCTCTTAACAAAATCAATCCCATAATTTCCTTTGGACAGAGGAAGCTTATCAACTAGACTATTAGCAATTAATGAAAAGAATGAATTAAATTTATTAGCGACTTTATTTTTATCAAATTCTATCTTGCCATCAATATCTAGACCTACCTTAGATACAGAAAATTTCGATTTACCAATTGAATGGAACCTATTTAACACCTTCCACAGAGATTTAGGATCTTCTTTGTTTTCTTGAATTTGTTCCTTAATAAAATTACGTTTTGTCTCCTTTATATTTTTCTGTCCTAAGTTTCTAAGTGCTTTAAATTTTAAATAGTCTTCCTGGTTCTTAGTTCTTCTATAAATCGAGAGAGCCCTATTCCTATTTTTTAATAGACTATATAGACTAATAGACTATAGCTATAATATGTAATGTTCAATATCACCAGGTTGGGCCAGTAATTTTGTTGTGCTTTTTTGTTGTTAAAAATGTCCATTACTCTGTGGAATTGTTTGTGATTGTATTATTTTTGCAGCTAAGATTATTTATAATGGAGTTCCCTATCCTCCTCGCTTTCCATCATTAGATTATATTCCAATTCTCAAACGCTATCTAAATGATTAGCTCGAGTTATCCTTTGGAGACGTGCTGAAATGTTGGATAGGGCATTTCCAATAAACTCTGATCTCATAAGGCTTTGTTTTTCATAGCTTTTGTTGTTTTACAGGCCCTATGGCTCAGAAGCAGCTCGCTCGATTCTGTCTGCAGGTAAATCCAAATGCCAGCTCTTCCTCTGCTGCCTTTGTCCATCGATCAAAGAAACTACTGCCCAGGTTTCAAACCCACAGAATATTGCACATTTCTGCAAAGTCAAAGCGAGCAGCCCTCACCTCACTGAAGGTTATGAACTTCATGATGCTGAGCTGGCAAAGACTGAGATGGTGATGATGATGGCAGCACACCATGAGTAATGAATCAAACCTTGATGCCTACAGCTGCCTTCTGAAGCAGCATCCAACTCAAACAGAACCTCATAACGCATTGGAAAAACGTGCCTCTACCTACCTTCTTGCAAAACTAAAAAAAAAATTACATACAGTACATGTATGATTCATTGCAGTTTCCAGCTGAAATGAAAACTAGAAGCTATAACTTAAATTCCTTTTTTTTACACAAATTAAGATTACTGTAGCAGATTATTGATTAATAAAGACTTTGCTGATAGTAAACTTGCTCGTAAGCTCACCTGGTACAGAACTGCACTGGTGATAAGGAGCACTCGGATTCACAATTCTAGAAGTAAAATGACACGATTGCTTCAGGAAATGTGCTTTTATATCACATTTGCTTTTGCTAACACTATTGTTTAGGTTTTTAAGGTAGGGTTTAGTGTAGATGCTATGATATTTTCAAAGGCAATTTTAGTGCCACTCACCAGACATTTCATTTTTGAACTGCCACAATATGTACAACAACCATTTCTCGTTTTGTCTACTTCATTTTACGATTTCTTCACTGAGCTTGTTGCAGTGCATTCTGGGATACTGTCTCTGTGAATGATACCTGCAGTGCAACCTAGAGAAGTTGGCCCAAACTGGACAATGTGTGTGAAAGTAGTATAATAATGCTTACTTCCAAAATCTATTTCAATATAATGGCATTGCGTCATGTATCCACGAATGTATTACAACCACCTCAGTGAAAGAGAAAAAAAAAAAAAATAAAAAAATAATATATTTTTTATCTACTATCATAAAGATTGGCAGATGAAGCTAATAAAAACTTAAGTTCCCCATTCAATAAAGAAAGGAAACCTGGCCACAAAACCAGGTCAATAAGGAGTTCCATTTTGGGATATTGAGATTTTATACATAAATATGCTTTCCCTTGATGTATGGTTTGTTAGGATATGACAAAATTTGGCCGAGATACAACTATTTGAAAATCTGGAATCTGAAGGTGCAAAAAAAATCAAAATATTGAGAAAAAAAAATCGCCTTTAAAGTTGTCCAAATGAAGTTCTTAGCAATGCATATAAATAATCAAAAATTAAGTTTTAATATATTTACAGTAGGAAATTTACAAAATATCTTCATGGAACATGATCGTTACTTAATGAGTTTTGGCATAAAAGAACATTGAGTCATTTTGACCCATATGTATTTTTGGCTATTGCTACAAATCTACCCCAGAGACTTGAGACTGGTTTTGTGGCCAGGGTAGCAAATGTACTGGAAAATGATTAATCTATGTTAATCGTAGACTACCTAATATCTGTGTGATGGTATGCTCATCGAGTATCGTATTATTTAGCTTAGCAACATGCTAACTCCAAACTCTGTAGAAATCAATTGCAAATCTTCCAAGAAGCCAGTATTTGTTTGATGCATAGAGCTGAAAAGAGCTATTTTTTAAATGCCCCACTTTCAAACCCCCCTCACCTGAGAAAAAAAAAGAAAATAAATTATAATAATAGTAAGGGATGCCAAGCTTGACATCTGGAATTTTTAAACAGATGATTCATTAAATAGCCTTCTAAATATACAGTTGTCACACTGATGCCCGATACATGACATTCCTGGGTTAAAAATAAGCTCATTACGCTACATAGTATGCAAATAATCAGTACGTCCGAATTGCTATATAGAGGCACATTCAAAAATGTCTCATAAATGGTTTGAAACAAGAGGTCTAAGGAAGCTCTCATTGCTCAGACTACATATCCGAGTCCTAAATGCGATGCAGTATAACTATCTATAAGCACAACACTGTCAGCAAGACCTACTTGTCTTTACAAATGAAGGTGAACTTTTACAGTGGCACTCTAGGCAGCTAGGGTGGAAACTGAGCGTAATGCCTTAGTGGAGACCTCTAATCTGTTAATTGGATTGTTCCTCCAAACATCTAAATGTTCCTTCTCTGATTGCATCTATTTTTGTTCTGTATACCCTGTAATTGGACAGCGGCTATATCAAGGACCCTTTGTTTTAGCGGTGCAGAGAGCACAGTTGAAATAAAGGTTTCACTAACTTTAGATTTAGTGGTGTAGAGATACGAGGATCCCTAAGAAACATCCTCATACAGTAAGTTTCAACCTTTCACTCTTCCAAGTCTTATTTTGCTTCGAGGTGTTCAGAAAGTGCCCAGGTTTGTGTAAATAATAGACTCCTCTTAATCCTGTATGAGTCTGCTGCCTTTATTGGAAGTTATTGTTGAGTTTAAATCCAGGAGCTGGATTTGGTGAGTAGGAGGACAGAATGAGCAGAAGATCAAGGCCTGCAGGAGAACAATGCTTTGTCAATCCAAAGATAATGCAGCTTCGTTCAAAGTAGCGTTCCAGCAGGGCTGTGAAATGAGTGTTGAATTTGAAATTCTGTTTTACTATTTTTAAACCGAACAGCTGAGACAAGAATAATTGGAAAGAAGGGCGAGGGGTTCAATACACGACAAGCTGGAATCAAACCTGCAATTCCCATGTGAATACCTCAGCTCAACATGCCTGTAACACATGCTCAAACCACTAGGCTACAGCTCAGATTACATACATTTATTGGCAAATGTTAGAATTAAGTACAGAATTAATGAGATATTTTTCAAAATAAATTTGCAAAGTTCTCACAAATGTGGTTTTTGCTTTGTCATTTTGGGGTATTGATTGCAGATTGATGAGAAAAAATAATAATAATTTGAAGCATTTTAGGATAAGGCTGCTGCATAAAATGTGAAGGGAAAAAAATACAAATAAATACAAATACGTTCTAAATCCACTGTAGACTTTATGGTCTAATAAAATAATAAAAGACATGCAAGTAAACTATAAAGGTATTTTAATTACTTCAGTAGTTCATATATACACTTTAAAAAAAATGTCCGTAATTTTAACAGTAAGAGATTGTAAAAATGCAACAGAAAAAAACAAACATGTGAATTGGTTAACAGTATGTATCCTAACTACATTCAGTGAAAAACTGTAATAGCTCTCACGATACATTTCATGTAATTCTACTGTGAAATACTGTTAAATGTACAGATTTTGTAAGTACACTGTAAAAAGAAAACGTTTCGTAGCATTTACAGTATGTTACCGCAAACATAGTAAGAATAAAATAACATACTATGGCAATTCAGCTGCATAATTTATGCATTAAGCTTTTTTATTGTAATCCATTGTTGAGATTCATAAGCTGAATCTTAATATCTGTGTTTGTTTGAGAACAAAAGTAGTTGTTGACAAACATTTTGTTAAATGTTAAATTCTTCAGATTATCACAACACTGCTGGATCACATGCTGTAGAATTACAAGGCTACTATAATCAATCATGTAAAATGTATAACCCATATAACCAAAAATAAGACTCTATATGATCACTTGGTCTTTTTCTGATCCTTATTAATTAATAATTAATTTATTTATTATTTATTGATTATTTATATATTATTATTTAGGACCTTTAGTATTGTTTCATATTATTATTATTTTATTTATTAGTTTTCTTTATGAGTAGATTTATGTATGTTATTTAGTATTTAGTACTTTCATTTAATTATTCTTATATTATTTAGTTTTTACTCTTATTTCTTACTACATTATCACAGTATCTTTTCTAATCTATTCATATTGTCTATTTATTTATTTATATTATTTTTGCTATAATGAACACAAAATTACGGCAATCAGAGAAAAAAACTAATGTTAGCAAGACAAGGGTCAAGAGCCTAACTAAAGCAAACGCTTGTCCTCCATAACAGTGACATCTAACTTCATTACTTTTCAATAAAACATAAACATCTAAAACTTGTTAATTATCACAATGAGAACTGTAGAATGTGACAGAAATAGTCCAACTGGTTAGTAATGTGTGAAGCTGGTATTGCTGTTTGTGGAGTTGTTTAATCAGATTTTGAGAGATTTAATGTTTTTATTTTTTTATCACTTGTATTGTTATGATGGTATCATTTATTATAAAGGTATAAAACAGATTTTAGTACTAGTGTTTTTTTTGTGTGTTTTTTTATATAATTTATTATTTAACTTTTTTATCGTAAATTTCACAAGGTTTTTTTTTATTACAGTGTAGCTAATTAATTATCATGTTTGTACTGTGTGTGCACCGGTTGTGGACCACAGACAATAGGTTAAATGGGTAGTAGAAATAGTATCATTTTGCGCTTGGATTTCAAAGTGCCATGGTATCACCATATGATACATCATTATACCATAGTACCAGCACTGTACTGCACTGCACCTTCTTGTAAGGAACAAGTTACTATTAAAAAGTAAAAGAGAATCTCACAGAGAGGTGCTGTTTGAGATGCACACAGTACATACTGCGAGGTAAACCGTGGCTAGCACCTCTCTGACTCTATGCGATTTCCTCTGAGGCTGCCAGTCTGAATGTTTGAAACTATCTTGAGAAAAACAGAAGAGTGGAGCTCCAGGGAGTGATTTCTTTTCTGTCAGCATGGCTCTTTTTAGGGGGAATACAGCAGAATTCCCTCTCGGCACAACCTTTCCTCCTGTATATCATTGGTGTCAGCTGCACACAGGCACCCAGCTGATGTTTACCCCTTCATTCATCATGTATGGGGCATTCTGTCGATTAGGGTGCACACCTTTTTTTAGTATTTGAGTTTCAAATGTGGTGAAAAGGGTTCTGTGTACAGCCATATGAAGCACCCTCCCCATTTGGGTGAATGCAATCTTAATTTGACCCCATTGTAAGGCATTCATTTTATAGTCAATAGCAATGTTTGTTTAGTAGCTACTCGAGAAGCAGTGATGTTTGACATATTGATGTTTGATGTAATCGCTGCATATCGGAGAGCTGCTGTGAATGAAAAGGTTATCAGGGAATAACAAAAAAATAAGTCTGTTCCAACATGAAACTATGACATGACTTTAAGAAGACTGAGATATAACGCACAAGAAAGCACACTTTTGTAGTGCTTCTACTATTTTTATGGTCTTTTTTGTGGTATAGTGGTATACTGTTATTTTATGGGAAAAAAAGCATTTGGAACAGGTTTTCTTGATACATTGAATAAGTAACAACATGACACTGTCATTCATTAGTTAATATTCGTTTAGATAGATAGATAGCTAGATAGATAGCTAGATAAGATAGATAGGACCTATTAGATAGATAGATAGGAGAGATGCATCAGCCCGTTTAAAATACATATCCATGATGTTGTACCAAAAAGGTTCTAAATTGAAAATAAAGTGCAATAAATAAAGAACTTAGTTATGGTATTGTTAAAATTCTAATAGCTTTACCAACTATGCGGTCTGCCAAGGGGGAGAAAAACAATCACTGGACAATTCCCATCCAGACTGGATTTTGACTATTTCCACGTTCCCACATTGCCGATGCCGGAGTTAAAAAGAACAACCCGACTGGTCCTACTTCTCGTTGTGTTGTACTTTGACACTAATGCGTTACTGTCTTGCTAACCTGCCTCATTACTCTTTATCTCCCTCCACCACAATCAGCCTAATCCAAATTGTTCAGATCAGGTGGTATTGAAGTCAGAAAGTATATCTTTAAAATACAACTTTACCTCAACTCCTCAAGGTACGCTACTCCCATCTCATTAGTGCCATTGTTAGAATTGTAATTTTGTTTTGTTCCATTTTACTGCTTCACTAATTCAGTGGTTCTCAATCCTGATCCTGGAGGACCCAGTATATAGCAGTATATAAAAAGCATTATGTCATATGATTAATATGTCTGACAATGCCAACATGGCAGGTGTGTTATGTCCATATTTATAGTCCATATTCATACTATATATGTGCTTTATAGCATGCTTGAAGCTGTGTCCCGATCCTAAATCTTTCCTCTACAGAGCAGAAGAGGGACCTTCAGCACCATGGAGAGCACCCTACTCTCAGGCTCCGCCATTAGGGATGGTGCTGGAAGGCAGATCCAACCGGAGGTGATCAGGACCATGGAGAGTTCCATTCAAACATACAGTAGGTGCACAGCATTTCCCCAATTAATTATGACTTCCCCTGCTTCCCCCTCTCATACCCTGTTAAATATCCCCTCCTATCTCGCCAATTCCCATCTTCCCTTGTGTGCTTCAAACCACCTGTTTTATAACACATTGAGTTGCTTATGTAAAATGCTCTCACATCCCCCCTGTGGACTTACGCTCCAACTCAGCATTCACCTCTGCAAAGGATATCGGAGGATGAACAAGTGAGGGTAATGATAATCTCTCCAAATGGTATGTTCCGAAAGAAGAAGCAAGCAAACTCAAATACACTGGGATGCCTGAGGATGAAGTTTTAAGGTATTTTTTTATATATTTACCATTTCTAACTCTTTCTGTTTCATTAAGTTCGGTACTAAAAGACAATTCACGTAATCATGGTCTTTCCTGTTTAGAAATGCCCTGCAAACTTTTAATGGTGAATCTGAATAAAACACATTTCATAGGAACGATGTTTAATATAAACTACCTTTCCTCTTTTTACCTATTTCATCATTTCAGTTATACCCCTTTAATCTATTACCATTTCATTCATGCAGGTGAAATTAAATAGGTCATTGCTATAAGAGACACGTTTGAGTCCTATTTACCCATCCATTCATAACTGTGTTACGCAGATGTCCACTTTTCTACACAAATGCAGCCCATCACAATCATATTTTCCATGACCTTGAGGATTAATCTGTCTGGCATTCTCTTCCTGAATAACATGTGACGCCTTCTCCACGTGTGAGAGCCGACATGTGGATGTGTTTGTGTTTCAATCTAAAGTGTAATATTGTAGGCTTAGTTTGAGTGTGTGTCCTTTTGCTAAACATATGACAGAAACTCGGCTGGTGAATGTATGAGAGCTGTATGCGGTCTGCACTGCAGTCGACCTGAACAATTGAAGAGCGGGGAGCTCAGCTGTGGGGAAGAACAAACGGTGCACACAAGACTGAAGAAATGGGGGTGTACTGAAGTGTGTGTCTCACTCCCCATTTCGCGCTAGCCACACACACCAATCAGTCATTCCTTTGCCCACACTCTCCGTTTCAGTGCCTGCCCTGACTCTTACAGAGCTGTTTCAGATACCTTTGAATGAAAACACTGCCTGTGCCCCCCTGCATGTCATCTTTCCTTAGCACTGTCACTGTACATGTTCCCACTTGACAGTACAGTACGCTCTAGATATGTGGCCAGGATGTATTGACTAGAGATAACACATGCTGCAGTCTACTTTAAATGTACAGTAGAGAGTGCATATGTGGGTATGAATGCATGCATGTATGTGGCTCCCTGTAATCAGCGTGTATGTGGAGTCCCATCCCAGGTTCAGTTCTTTCACCAGCTGTTAACTCACATGGCCATCTGTAGTGATAATCAATGGCCCACGGTGATATTGCAGACTAAGATGGGGGCTTAAACAAATATATTGGGTATTAAACTGGCTGTGTAATGCTTTCCAACCTTTATGCTGTAATATGCTGCCTTGGGGAAACTTAAGAAATAGCAAATTCGTGTTACATTGCATCTCAGTGTGGTCCATTCAATTCAGGAACCCTGAATTTATCATTTATAATATATTTGAAGTCGCATGCAGTGAAACGTACAGATTGCACAATATGTAATGATTACAACTTGTTTTTGTCAAGATGTAGGTTTATGACGTTGTTTATTTAAACCTTAGCAGGTGATTGGAGAGGAGGTCAACCAATACACTGCTGTAGGGGCCACTGGATTCCATCTGTCATTCAGGCCTAGTCAATGACCAGTCGCTGGTTCCTTAGGTCTTCTTCAACATGTTTGAGCCACATCTTCTTTGGTGTTGCTCGTTGAACGCCATGGACATGTCGCTCTCACCAAAGAAGCTTGGTTGGCAGCCGACTGGTGTTCATTCTGCAGTTGTGTTCAAACCACCACAGTCTGATTTTCTGGATTTGTTCTTCGACTGAAGGTTGACAGTCACACCTTTTATACAAATTGTCCTATTATGATGATTGTCACAAAGAGAGACAACCAGAATCTGTCTCGTGCATCTCATTTGAAAGACTTCAAGCTTGTTCGTGTCTGGTTTGAGCTGAGTTCATGTTTCCAGTCCGTATATGAAAATTGGTAGGATTAGTGTTTGGAATTCTGATCTTGGTAGATAAAATTGGATCAATTCCCTGGCTAATCTTTCTGTGATGGTAGACGCCAGTTTTTTCTATTGCACCAATGATATTTGAATTCTTGGACCTGTTTGATTTGGATTTTAAAGGTGAACTTTGGCCTACGATCCATCTAACTCTTGTCTTGTCCGCAATGATTAGGATTGGGCAATGTGGCAAAGGATGTTGGTGAATTCTGCATCTGTGTTGGTGAATATGGCACTGCTGTCTGAAAACATCAAGACAGTCAAGAAAAGCTGTTTACATTGTACTGAACTCCACATCTGTCCTTGAATTCTTTCCTCATAATGGCATCAATCAAAGTGACCTGGTGAACTCCAGTTTGGAAATAGTGTGTTTTGGATCTACACTCTGCTTGTTGAGCCATTCATTTGTATGAGTTGGATGATACGATACGATACGATACAACTTTATTGTCAGACAAGGTCTGAAATTTGTCTTGCGTTACAGCAGGTTCACTATGATGATAGCCAGAGGAGAGAACTGGCTCCACTGGTATAGCCTTGTTTCTCAGAGTTTTTCAGAATTTTCTCCTGTGACGACCAATATTTTCATTCATACTTTTTGAGAATCACTTACTCTCACTTTAATTGCTCACACATGAGCCTGAGCCATTGTGGCACTGATATATGTGCTAGATAATACTATAAACATAATATAGCTAGGTCTAAAATCTGAAGGATCTTTACATTATCATTCTATATCGTCATATCGCTCAGCCCTACACTTGCTCTATGGAAAAGCACTAAGGCATTATAGACATAACAGCATGACTTTCTGTAAAGCTGCTTTAAAACAAAGTGTATTGTGAAAAGCACTATACAAATAATTTGGACAATTGACTTGCCAATGACCTTCAGCACCACCTGTTTGTTCTCCAACACCCTCCACAGGATGGGCCAGTGAACACAGTTGAATGCAAATTTGTAATCAGTAAATCTTGTGGCAGTTCACTTTCTACACCCAATCCTTTTTTTCAGCCAGTTGACAAAATGGTGAATATTTGAACGGCCTGCATCCTGCTATCATCTATCCATCTATCAGCCAGGTACCATTCTGCAAATATATACTGTTTTGTCACGACTGGTCAGGACAAAAACTCTATGGAAACTAATATGGAAAAGATTGCGTTTATCACATGTTGCGATGTCGTATTGCATCTCGTTATGACACAGTTTAACCGTCAGTGTAAGAATATAATGAGTTTTGTGTCTGACTTTGAATAGAACACAGTGTCTGAGTTGGAGAGAGTGAGTCAGTCCCTCTTCAGGATGTCTGATGAATGGGTTTTATCACTGGGTGGTGAAGAGACGTCATTATGGCTGTGAAGGGCCTCTGAGAGCTTATGGCCTGAGCTCAAAGTGTCTGGGTTGAAGTGGGCCGATCAGAAGTACTTACGACCTCGAGCAGATGGAAACAGTCACAGCGAGCCACTGCAGCTAAATAAGACATTACAGCACATCCGCCGGTTCATCATCTGCATCACAGCAGTTTCGTCACCTGACGTCGCCTTATTGAAGGTACTTCTTTCAGTGGCTTTTCAGTCAACTTTGCTCCAGCAGCCATACGATGATTATGTATGTCCACCTTCTTATTAGCCCTCGCAGCATATTTGTCATTAAGTTACTCACGTTCTCTATTAAAGCCTCAAATTTCATTTGCATATACAGTATTTCTACCTCATCCGCAGCTTAGGAGAAAATGAGACGTATTTCAGCTTGATAGAGCGCGCTCTCAGAATCAGCAGTTTTTAATGAAGCAATTAAAGAAAGTCTCTGCTTTCCTGGGGCCTCTGCGGACCTATCAGCCCTAATTGCCAAAACAAATAAAACGACACAGTGTGAGCTTGTGGAATTTTATGTAACTAATGTGCTTATTTGAGCCAGGGTCCTGCCTGTGATCTCATTAGTATTCATAATAAAATGTCTAAACCCAGTGTGCATGCATGTATATAGATACTGAAATGCACAATATCAACATATTGACTGCATTTAAAACATAAAGCCATGTAATTTGATATTTTAATGGTATGATACATGCAAATAAATGCACATACAACTCAGTAAATGAGTGAAATGTATGTTAACGTTGCAATGTTTCACTTATATTTCATATTTGCTGATTTTTGATGAAAAATAAATTCAGCCATACTTTGATTAATTCCATCTGGATTTCATTTATGATTAAAAGTGTCAGTGTTAAAGAGATAGTCCACCACAAAACACAAATTTTGTCTTAATTTACTCACGCTCATGTTGTTCCAAGCCTGTATGAATTTCTTCTCCGCTTCTGCGAACCAAAAAACTGGTAATAAACCAAAAAGTTTCTGGTAGCCATGTACTACATACGTAAGTACGTAAGTAAGTATTGACTTACTACTTATTATGTTTAGTTCCCATAGTATGGACATCAGTGGTTACCAAACAGTCTTCAAAATAAATTATTGTGGTGTTCATAAGAGAAGAAACTCCGATCGGTTTGGAACAAGTGGAGGGTGATTAAATGATGACTATTTTTCGTAGTTTTGTGTGAATGTGCTAAATGTGTTGCAAGTAACCAGCTAACTATTTCAAAAAGTACAGTAATTTAAAATAATAAATGCATGTGATACTTTTTTCATTCACATAAAAAAAGATAATATTTCAGATACGATACCATCAAAAGTTTGGCCACGGAATTTATGTTTCTCATGATTTTAAAGATTTTTTTTTAATCAAAGGCTTCTGGTTAATGCATGCACTGCTAAAATATTAATTTCTTTATTTAAGGCATTTTCTCCTCAGTGTTGGTGAGGCACTTTATGAATCAAGATGACAAGAAGAAGACAAGGGACTGTATGACATCTGAGCACTCGTGGGAGATTTGAGCGTGAGGAGAGTCTGACGTTATTTGCAGGGCTGTGAGTGTGTGTATATTTGTGTGAGTGCGTGTTGAGAGGAGAGGGAATGTGCTGGCTCCACAAAACACCTCTGCGCAACAGTCTGTCTTTCTGTAATAATGTGCCATCGGTAGGAGATGCAGAGAGCTTTGACTTTTTTATGGTAGAGCTGTATGGGAAAGACGCCCATCACCTCCAGCAGAAAACCTATAAACACTATATTCCAAAGATGCTCGATCAGGATATCATATCATAATGGAAATGTGTGGTGTGTGTGTGTGTGAGAGAGAAGCGAGAGAAGAGAGAAAATCACATGAAATATGAAATATTATATTAGAAATTAATACAGTGCCATTACATGTTATTTCAGGGTTGATGTGTCATATGTTGTGCGACCAAAATTACTAAAGTGCACATTTCAATAAAGTCACTTTATCTTTTCAGTACAAGCCCATTTCCGTTCAGATCAATGACACTGATTCATAAATGTTACTGCTATTTGTTTGATGCGGTTAATTACTATCAACAGAAAGCTGGCTGTGAGATTTGATTTAAAATGATGATCAAATGCTTCATTAAACATTGATAAGGCTGTTGAATTGTACTTTGAATGACAGCAAGAGGAATTTACTGATTTAAAATTAGCAACAAAGGGATTTCATGAAAAATATCAATAATTACATCATTAATTATTGACTAATTATGCTTATTTATCCTCTGCTATATATAATGCTACGCTATGTTCCAATGCTATGTTCCAACTAATATATAATCGACATTCTCTCTAAACAAAGTAAAAATGTAAAATTTTATTTTAATTTTAAAGCACCACAAAATATCCACTTATTTAGTTAGTTATTAGTTAGTTTTAGTGATTTAGTTAGTTGATTGTTAATTTAGTTTAGTTTATTAATTGATGCTGTTGTTTCTTTGTTTTTAAACCTTGGGTAAATTAGTCCATTCTGGGAAACATTTTTCTTCTAGCATTGTCCAGTAAAATGAAAGTTGAAATAAAATCTAATAATTAAGGTGAAAAATAAAGTAAAACAAAATAAAATAAACATTTGCATAGGTGGCATTTTAAATAGAGATTATAATATATTATCATCTAATGTTTATTTATTTATTTATTTTTAAATACACCATCTGTTATTTGTATGGGCATATTTATGGGTAATAAATATATTTTTTACAAATGTTATTACAAACTTAGGAAACAAGAGTTTCACTTGTTTTTAAAACAAATATTTAAATAAAATTTTAATTCAGTGTTATTTTAATATAGTTTTTTTGTTAATAACTTGAATTAAACATTTTTATATTTTCATTTTTCATTTAAGTTTAAGTTTTAGCAGTCATTTGTTGTGTTGTTTTTTTTCATTTGTGTACAACAGCAAAATCTATACTATCTAAAATAGTGTAAGTAAAAAGTTGTCAAGGTCACTAAAGGCAAGTAAGCAACATAACTAATAACAAGCAAAAGGACTAGGCCTATATATATTGTAACGGGGTGGAAGGAACACGCGACAAGGAGAGCTCCAATAAATACCCCGGAGGGTGGATTTATTCACAAATCAAGAGTCCAAGTGAGGGAGGTGGGTGCTGAGGTGAGTCGAGGCTTCTCCGTGCATGAGTCGGTGCTTCTCCGTGAGCGTGATCCAGTGTCGGTGAGTCCGTGCGGCGCTCGTGCGTGGGCTGCTTGGTCACGGGCTGGTTTCTGTAATGCAAAGGAGACAACAAGTTAGACTTCAGCTTCTGGGAGAGCATCTCTTCCTCCCTTCCTCATCTGGCCGTGGGCTGATGACTCTCAGCTGTGACCAATCAGCCCGTGATGAGCGTGTGCAGGTGTTCCTCGTCCGTTTCCAGGGCAACGCTGATGTGAGCTCGGGACGCTCGTCACAATATATATATATATATATATTTATGGATAATATAATTTGAAAGGTATTCTCATGATGGCTCGTAACCTGCTGACTGCTCTTCACTCCATTCTAGCTCTCTACTCTTAAAGTTGACCTGGCTTCAAGTGTACCACTATGAAAATCAAGCGTAGCGTTTGTTCTGGCAGGTCACGTTAGTCAAGCTCGCATCCGCTGACTCTCAGCTGATCCCCATCAAACCATAGGAATACAACACCTAAGTATTCATATATAAGGTCCCTCAGTATTACCAGCAGTTTTCGCATTGCTCAATAGCTAATAGCCTCCTCCATCCCCAGCTCCTCCTCTGTCAGTCGGGATTCAGCCTTCTGATTCTCCTTTGAATCAGACTAATTCTAAAATGTGTACATAAAATTATTGAACTTTAACAATATCTGCTAGGCTGCATGGATGCGCAGGGAGTTCTTGCCCAGAATAGAACCATACTGTAACGGTTCCAATTCAAACGCCAATCCAAACTGTATGCTAATTGTCAATCATCTTTGACGATAGTGGTCCTGACAGAAATCAGTGCATTACAAACTTCACTATCAAACTGAGTATATCTGCTTCCATTTCTACTGAATGTCCAGGTGTGTGTCCAGATGCAAGTGTAGTCTTAACTGAAAACCAAGTTAAACTCAATCAGCAGTGGCTCAAAGCAACTGGGTCCCTGTGAACGCGTTTTTTTTTTGTCTTCTTATAAAATACATCTAATAAATCTTTGTAGATAAATTGCCTGTAGTCACTGCGGCACTGTTGAATATAAAGATGGCTCTGTTCAGGAGCACGGCAGACACAGCAGGATGTTTATAGTGTGGAAGCCTCAGGGGCAGCACTTAAATCTGTTTGCTGCTGTAGCATTCGCTAAATGTTAGCCATGTGTGTGTGTGTGTGTGTGTGTGTGTCATATGACTTTCCCCTTGTGTGAGGGAGTCAAGGTAGTGTGTATATCTGTAATTGTCTACTGTATCTGTTCTCTCAGATATTAAAAGAGAGGTCAGCGCAGGTGTTCGTAGATCAGGCTGTACAGTGACAGGCCTTCCAGCATGATGGAGTGAATCTGGTCTTATAGATATTGAACCATTTAAGCCAGACATTTTTAAGCATATCTGAGGGCTATATTGATGTCTTTACACCACGGTCACAGTGGCTCACTGGTTTGTGAATGTCAGAAAGTCTTCACTGGCAGATGCACGAACAGAAGCTTTAGTTAACATGAAATATCAAAAGTTCACACAGAACAGAAAAGTGTATAATGTTCTGTGTGTGGTCACTCTTAATGACAGTAAAACATAAATGTAAGTTGACTTTTCATGTTTAAGAAATGTTGAAATAGCGTTACTTCATATTTAGTTCCAAACAATATTTTGAGAATAAATTGAAAAAGTCTATCAAAGAGAACAACATAATTTCTCTGTAATGGTGATAAAACACTTAACAATAAAAATGTTGTCTTTCTCCCTGAATATGGTATTGTTGTTTTAGCGGAAGATAGTGTTTATGACTAAATAATTCTGATTTAGCAGGTTAAGCATTTTTTGTGGTTAATGTTTTAGAATAATGTCTTCTTTAAAAGTACTTTCCTTACACCTTTAATTTCATTCTTTTAATGGCATTAATGAATTATCATCGTCTTATAATTTATTCTATTATTTATAATTTCAGTTTTATCCTGTAATTTTTTTATTTCCAAAACATTAACGTTATCATCTTCATCATAAAAGACATATTATAAGATTTATGTGCAAAACATCCCAACTTCATACTCAAAATCTTTTTTGGGATGTTTTGCACATAAATCTCATAATGTAAGTGAATGAGTCACTCACTCACATTATTAGATTTATGTGTAAAACTTCATACTCAAAATCTTGAAACAATGTCTAAATCTAAAAATCTCAGTTATACTGATTACACTTTAGAAGAGGGAACACATTCACTATTAAAGATATTTTTATATATACTCAGAAAGGTAGTAAGGACATCATTAAAATAGTCCATGTGCCATCAGTTGGGTCAACCGTAAATGTATCGAAGGCTAGCGAATGTGTGCAGAGAAAACTAAAATATTGACTTTATTCAACAATTTCTTCTCTTCCGTGCCAGTCTTCGATGCATGTTCACGAGAGTACCAGGATGCATGCGTGTGCATTAATCTACTTGTAAACAAGGTGCAGCACATGCATGTCAGAACGCCGGCTTCTGCGTCAGCAGCACCACACACATGTAATTTGAGTCAGCAGCAACAGAGGGCTCTACCCCGGTGGGTGTGTGGGTGGGTGGTGTGTGTGTGTGTGTGTGATACGGCGTTTTGGTGGAATAAATAAATGTGTTAATACCAAAAGGGTGATAGGTATTACAGGAGAAGTGAATTTTCAGGAAATTACCCCATGTCTCACTTTTCAAACCGCTTGTAAATCACACAGAATGGAGTGTACTGAAAATCTGAAATAGCACAAAGTCTCCTGTGAGGGGTAGGTTTAGGGGTAGGGTTGGTGTAGGGTAATAGAATATATGGTCTGTACAGTAGAAAAAACATTACACCTATGGAGAGTCCCCACTTTTCACAAATGTAAACCTGTGTGTGTGTGTGTGTGGCATATTGTTCTCTTGTGTCTCTACTGGCATCACGGCAGGCTCATTCAGCAGATGGTCTGTACTAGAAACATGACAGCAACAGAGCCCCTGGTAGAGATGATGACACACACACACCCACACAGCACACACTTAGAAATGGGTGTGTATAAAATTTCACACGCACACACACACACACACCTAACAGAGGGTTACGTAGAGATGGGTCTTGATTGATACAATTTAAGCAGGTAAGTGTGCCTGAGTACGTCCAGATGGATCGATCAAAAAAGAAACAAATACAAAATCAGAAACTGAAATATGACTATATCTCAACCTGTAGAAAAACTATTGTTACACGGTTGACCCTGGACATTTAAGCACGTCTGGGGTGTTTTAGTTGTTTGCTTACTGGCTCAAGTCAAAAAAAGTTCACCCTCAACCCTCAAATATTGAATAGTGACTTCAAATCTTCTATATTTTTAAAAACTTTACTTGCAGATAATATAATATTAACGAAATAAAAGGCCACTTAAGTGACTTAAAGAGAGACACTTTGGAAAGTATACTCTTAAAAAGTGCAGTTTATAAAAATGTCAAATTAAACTTTTTGACAAAGTACATTTTCTATCATTATGTTTCACTATGAAATGAAACATGAAATCATAATGAAGCCACTATGCTGTGTTCTAGATCCTGGAGTCCCTCCTTCAATATTGCAAGTGAACATTGTAAGTAAATGTTTGGAGGTATCATCCATGACTGTAGCGCAAACGGTGCAGTTGTGTGTCTGCTTTACTAGTTTGTGTTAACTTCAAAAAGTTCTAAAACTTATTTTTGCAACCCTACTTTTAAAAATAAAACTTGTCTGTGATGGCATGACCTCTGCGTGACTTCATTCCCACAAAGTGCTCGGGAAATCTCTTGTGATTAAAGGGAATTACTCCTGTCTGCTGCTTCCCAGAGACCACCAGACTTTGGCCAGCCGGGCTTTAGCCCACTCTGTGGATCTTTTAGAATTTGGCCTGTTTGGCATTTATCTGCGAGCTCAAGGGCTTTGAGTACATATATAACCTTTGAGTACAGGGCACAGACAGAGAGACACTGCAGCTAAAGCTGTTCCGCTCTCTCAAACCGATTAACTCCTGAGTAATTAACAGGGGCCAGAAGACACGTGGCCCCGGCTACACTAACACTTTTATATCCGCATCGGAGAGGAATTGCATATGACCCACACACCACACACACACACACAAGACACATCAAACTTAGTAATCATTTGAACAGCATAGCATTTTTTTCTGTTAAATTAACCACCAACTATTTTGTGCATTGCTTAATAAATTCTCTAAATGGTAGAAGTTTCAACAGCAAGTTAGTATTTCATTGTCACTTTTTGTATACTAGTTCACCAAAGTGTATTGTATTAATAATTAAGTATAATTTATTTATGTTACATGCAGTGAGGAAAAATATAGAGGGAAATATTTTAATTTCATGAGTTTTAAAGAAACTGTTTTGATGTCGGAAACGTAAGAAATCCATGCGAGGCTTTGCTTAAGTAAGTGTATATGGTGAACAGGTGTTTGCACTTACAGGTAATTGCAAGTGCTTACTGTAAACACTTTTCCGTTCTTTTAATAAAAAGAAAAGTGAATATATCAAAAAATCGCAAATGATGTGCTAAAGTTGACTTGCATGAATCCGGAACCTTCATTGCTAAGATCTGCACAATGAACGAGAGAGAAAAAAAAAAAGTGTAGCAACATGTCATTCCAAATATCAAGGTTACTCTTTTGTAATGTAAATCTATAGAAAATCTCTGTGTTTTTGGATAGTTTTTAAATAGATTTTACAGAAATCTAAAATGTTTGTAATTTTAATGGTAAAAGACTATAAAATGCTTAACAAAAAGTTCCTTTACTATATACAGTGGAAAACAGGCTTAAGGCACCATTTTATGTAATTTTACAGTAAAATACTGTTTAATGTTCAGACGTTGGAAATAAAAACAAAAACTCATCTTAAATTGTATTTCTTTATATTTCTTGTTAACTTTTGTTATAAGTTTCGTACATTTAGGCTTTATGTTGCATCTTAGTTTTTTTTTTTTTACCGTAAATTTAAGTTCAGTCTTGTAAAACCTGAAACATTGTTAATATATTTCACATGGTAAAGTTCTTGCAACTACTTCTTTTTACCATAAAGTGCATTTTTCAACTCTTTTTCCAAATCTTGAAATAAATAAAATCTTTCCAAATCTTGAAATAAATAAATAAAAATAAATAGAAGTTCCTGGTGTGGATTAAACCGTGTAAACCCTCATTCCTAAATCAAAACATCAGTAAAAACACCAGCATTTTCTACTGGTAAGTACTTGTTAATAGCTACTAATTAATTTATGTGATTGAATGGCTTTCTTTCTTTTCTCATTTACTTCAAAATTGAAATACGGTAATGTCTTGAGGAGTAAAGAGGAGATACTGAACGTAACCCTGAACAGCTTAACGAAATACAGCAACAGAAGGCTAGTTCCGTCAAAATGATGGGTGGGCTTGGCATTCTTAAACGCATGTGTGTGTTTATATTTCGGCGCATCCTCGTGAGTCACTCACAGGTCACACCTAGATAGCTTGTCAAAGAGAAATCACAGTATATTGGTCCGTATCTGTAAATAGTGGTCTAAATCTGTGCTCTTAACTCTTGCTCTATAAACAGACAGAAGGTTGTTGGGTAGGTGAGTTAGGCCATCCGTTTTTTTACTACGGTTTAGTCACTTTGGCCTGTCCTGACCTGGCCGAATAAAGCTGCTTAATTGCTGTTGTTAGCAACAAACAGGGATGAAATGGATAAAGCAAGCCCATAATAGCATGAAACTCACTGTGTGAGCATATCATAACAATTGGTGTGAACAATAGCCTTACAACTGACAGGAGAAACCCATCTGATTGTAAGCCACTCATTAGAGACTGTAATTTTAATTAGAGACGGTTGAAAAGTGGCACACTTTTAAACAAAGGCTCTTTAATGGTGCTGTGGCATATCGGTAAAGCTGCACAATTCATTGTTAAAGTGCAAAACCCTTGTGAGCATTGTTGCATTGCTCTCATTCTCTGTGTAATTTGTTTATCATTTGAATTATAGTTGTGTCGTTCAAGAGGGTGTGAAGCTGACTTGATATGCTGATAAAATAGCAATTACGTTATTCAGAAACCGTTTTCTGTGTGTTCTGGAAGGCTCATGGTTACAATTATCAATCCACTCTTGCCCTGTAATAGTTAAAGAAATTACATCATTCCCTCACCACCCATAAGGAGGTGTGGCAGGGTCATTCCTCTCTCTGGTAATCTGTGTTCTGTGCAATATTCTGCTTGATTTGCCTCGTTATTTATGCATCTAGTGCTGGGTGTGGTCAGAGAGCCCGGACGCTCTGAGCTGCAGCCAATCCAAGAGCTCGACGGGTGGCAGGACATGAGGTAATGATACAAAAGCTCTGTACGCTGTGTAGAGGTTGTGGGTTCATGAAAACACACCAAGTAAAACAACATAATGGCCACAAAAACAGGGACTATGCAGACAATTTGAACAATAAATGCCTTTTAAACAATCATTCAAACAAACAAAATCATTTGTACCTAATTTGCTACTGCCATTAATTAAAGGCATCACATTGTCAAATTAAAGTTCTATGAAAACTTTTTGCAGGTAAACTTTCAATTAGTGACCACTACTCACTATTAACTAGTTGCTTATAGCATGCATATTACCAGCAATTGGCTGTTCTTGAGAATTATAAAGCACATATTAAGCTTACTCTGATGACCATATTTTAGATCCCTTACTGAACCCATACCTAAAAAAAAACTGTAGCGTCTCGACCAATCTGACACAAAAATTTTAATTTGATTTAACAAATCAATTAGTCATTAGATTAACAAATCGTCACAGTCCCCTAACTCAATTATCTGGGGGGGGGGGGAATGTTAGGTGTTCGGCTGAACACCATCCCCCAACCTTGATCACCATGACAACTAATCATGATATCACTGGTTTTATGGCCTAAAAGGAATGTAGGGGAGAAACTCCCTCATTTTACTCATGAGAAAGACACACAATGCCCAGAGAAATGGACTGTTCTCTAATTAATTCATAGGAAAACCTTTCTTTGATTGAATACCCATATCCTTTGGTCATTGTGTATACCATTACTGTCTTGTATATTGTCTGTTGTAGTGTATGCTGTTTTATTCATGTTATCATAGACCACTAGTTAATATAACCTCACCTATTTCATGTGTAGTATATATGAATTCGCCTTCTTATGATCGAAACAAGTGTGTATATTATATGCTGATACCTATGCAACATATTGATGTTCTAAGAATCTGTACTAATTCGTGCCTCAACACTCCAGCGAATTACATATGCAAAATACCAGGCTTACAGACAAAGAGTCATAAAAATCCCCAGTATTTCCAACCTCCCGCTTGGGATTTCAGCCTTCCTCATTGGACGAACCCATCTTGAGAGGCGTGAATCTCTGCAGGCTTTAAAAGGCCACACTCCATGTGACCCGCCCCAGTCGGTGGTTCAGGGAGATGCTAAAATGAAGATGTGAGAAACGCTCCAGGATACCAAAGCTCGTGCCAGGCTCCGGCCTAGTCCTTTTCATTCATCAAGTGATTCTGACTCAAACTAGCTCTTTCTCATCAACCAACTTCAGCAAGATATTGGGGCCTTAAGATTGCATCAGGATCTCTTTCCAGACCTAAGCAAGATCAACTTCGTGCGATTAATTGATGCATAAGTAGCAGTACACCTTTACAAGGTTTGTTTGACGAAGAATCTGAGTTTTCCCTCAGGTTTAGAATCTGCTGAATATGCCAAAATGGTCCATAAAGGTCATTCCTTATGTCGCTTTCTTAGTGCAAACTTTAACTTTCCTATACCAAACTGTAGTGTGTGTGGTGTTGGTTGTTAGCCCGGCGTAAAGGTGTTTATTTAGTATGTTGGACTAGTTTAAGTGTTATGTAGTTAATAAAACCTTACTTGTATCACACTTGACGTGTTCAGTGTTTACTCATAACCGGAGTCAATGATCATGCAGATTTACGTTACAAGCTTATAGAATTGTACAGTAAGAAAGTTATTTCCTTTAACCGGAAATTTAACGTTCTTAGAATTGACAAGACAGTTGACTCTGAGTGGTCAGTTAAATATCTACAGTGGATCTAAAATAGGAATAAGTTAATCATACTTAGTTATGGTTAATTATTCATATTTCCACATGAGCTGATTCGCTACAGATTGGTGGAGAAAATGCGGGCGTGATAAAACGAAAGTTATGAGTTTAAACACTGGCAACTTAAAAGTGTGTGCTTGATAGCCCAGGTTAAAATAGGACGTGACTTCAGATGACCGGTGTCCCTATTTGCTGGCTTGTTGAGAAGCAGATAAAGTGGGGGTTTGAATTGGCACCACTATTATGATTGGAAGAGTCTTTATGTATTTCATGCTTAATGGCATCGGTGTAAGGTTAATCTGATTTTAGCAAAGAAACCCTAATTTCAGTATTAAAGCATAAATCTGTCTTGACAAAGCGTAAGTCTGAATCTCAGCTCAGCGGCATGTCCAACCTGTACCATAAGTAATATGCTTTAGTGAAGAAAAAAAAAAAAAAAATCACAAAATTGCCTATTGTTTTAAATTGTTTCTTTGAAGAAGAAATCTCAGTACAGTTATATCAAGGTAGATGTGAGCGCTGCTCCCCTTTCTACAGCATAAAGGCCTTATAGTTTATAATTAGATTGAAGCAATTCATCTACACTTTGACTGCATATACTGTATACAAGCCTAGTAACCTGGTGGTCATTACAGTGTTTCACTCGCTGAGGGAAATTAAAGGTGTAATACTGTACTTTAGTCCTCATATGTGAGGCAAACATAACTACAAATATGTTTAAACCGGCTTTAACTTACATTAAACCCATTTTGTAATTCTTTAAACAAGTGCAAGAAGTTTATTGTTGCATTAGAGAAGCACTCACCGAAATGCTTAGGTAATGCAACAAGTCTTGAAGGCTGAAAGCACCACGTTCTAAAACTGTGACTGTTTAACATAGACAGACATTAAACTGCGTTAATTACACTGGCATGCATTGGTTACCGTGACAACAACTTGTCACAGGAAACGCTAACTTCACATAGCACACACAATGCCATGTTGTAAACAAACCACCTGAAGCAGCTAAGCTAACACAACTTAGCATAGTTAATCTTAGACTAAGCTACCAAATAGCTTTAACAATAAGGGGTTAACACTCTTTAATTGAAGCTCCTAAATACAGCATGTGTGTGCAGTGTGAAGCAATTTTAATTTAACCTAATCCCTCGTTTCTGATTTTTCCATTTCTCTTCCTTCTTTTTCTTCTTTTTCTATGTTTCTCAATCTTCAATTCGTCTCAGCGAATTTAACTATCTAGATGTATCCTTCCTGAATGCTATTGCTTAGTTACTAGTTAATTAAATCTAAATTTAATTAAATCTTAACTGTCTATCGAGGAAAGACTCATTAAGGTATTGGATGCTCTTAGTAACACACTAATCACTAGTGCTACTATTTGTTCCCAATACCAGATTGATCACCTTGTTTTAGTAATAGCAGTCAGCTAATTTTAAATCCATTTACATGTTATGCCCCTTGATGTTCTCTCTGAACCTCAAAAGGAACCAGAGACATTTCTATTTTTGATTTGTTATTTTCAAAAATAATCAGCATAATATGAATAGAAATGCTCTCCTTTTCCTTCTGCTTTTCCCTTTTCTCCTTCATACCTCAGAGATTAAGCCTGTTGGGGAACCGTCAGCAAATTCTGAGTGATAATTTGACAATAATTAGACAGTAGTCTTAAGTCATCAATCAAAAACCCTGTTTACGCCCTTTTCAGCAAAACATATGATGACCCAAAACTATTTTAGCATTCACACGCTGTTTTGATCTTGTAGTAGTCTCTAACCCCTACTCTCAACACAAGTGTGCCAAAATGAGACGTATGCTCAGACTAACTGCCCAGAATGCAAAACAAAGAGGGCTGGCCAGGCGTCGTGAGGAAAACCCCCTACCCAGGGCCGAAGACCACCTACTGAGCCGAAAGCAACTAGACACAGAGAGAAGAGTACCTCAGACTCAGGACTCAAGCGAGAGATGTGGCTACAAAAAGCTCGCCAAGGTCATCACCCACCGTGGCCCACAACCTCATGGGTCTGAAAAAGGAGGTAAATGATCTCAAGCAACAGATCACAGCGGTAGCCCACAAGGACCCCAGCAAAATGGAGCTACAGGAGGAAATCAATAGCTTTAAAAAGGCTCTGACAGCTGCTGAAAAGCAAGAGCACCTGGAAAAGGTAGCCAAAAAGGACCTGGAAAGGAAACACCCACACAAAAATTACTATTAAAGCAGCAAATTCTGAGATCTTAGACAAAGTTGCCAGAATTGAGACTATGATCCAGCAGCTGAACAACACTCAAAACAAACTTGACATGGTCCAAAGAGAAATCAGGTACTCTTATAGGCTGCAAAAGAAAACACAGTGGGAGAAACACCCTACTACTGCATCCTCACTCAGCAGTGCAAAACTCCCTCAGGTGCACGAAGCTACGAAGGGGGGAGCCAGCACTTTCTGCTTAACAACTCAGCAGACAGACCCATAATACCTCCAGCAACCACAGAGAGGAGGGGGTCCCTTCCAAGCATACCTGCAGCAGCGCATGATGCGACCCCCAGAAACTTTGACAAGCTAACAAGAAAACAATAGTTTCCTACTTTATGCAGTAAGAGCAGTAATTTAGAACGGTGGAGTCATTTTAAACATTGCTTGCAAGCAAACCCAATAATCAATCTTATGTGTCTGCCTCAAGTTTTAGTAACTTCTTCTCCATGCACATACCATTTCCTGATCAAAACCAGATAAAATTATAGATTGAATGTACCTTCCTGCGAGCAGTAAGAAGTTTTCAGTGCTATAATGTGTTTAAATCGTACGATAAGAAACTAACCTGATTTTAGCGAAGAAATCCTAATCTCTGTTGTTAGTAGAGCACAAGTCTATTTTCTGACGACGAAATCTCAGGATTATCAGCTCATATAAATGGTACCAGAATAAATAGGTCTGATTTTGGGCGAAGAAATCCCATTCTTCAGTACTGTGTAGGTGATCTGAACGATGCTCCTCATTTCACTAATTTAAGACCTTATTATGTGTTACGTATCATTGTACTTCATTTTGACCCGCTCATGTGAAACATTTACATAACTCTTACACATGCGCGCACCAGGTTCTGAATATAATCAGATAAAACTATAGCTTGAAGGTGCCTTCCTACAGGTATTAGAAAGTTTCAGTGCTATAATGTTTTTAAATCGTACGATAAGAAACTAACCTGATTTTAGCGAAGAAATCCTAATTTCTGTTGTTAGTGGAGCATAAGTCTATTTTCTGACGACGCAATCTCAGTTTAGCAGCTCATATAAATGGTACCAGAAAAAATCGGTCTGATCTTGGGCGAAGAAAACCCCTTTTTCAGCACTGTGTAGGTGATCTGAGCGATACTCATCATTTCATTAATTTAAGGCCTTATTATGTGTTACGTCTCATTGTATTTCATTATGACTCGCTCATTTGAAACATTACAAACATTTGGTGTATTCTAGGTAGCTAAATACGAAGCCACCATTGCCGTGAAGTGCTGGTGCTGTTTTGAGTAATGAGAAATTTGTACGGGACTGCAGGAGTTTCCCATCAATGCTCACAGCCGGCCAGTTGCTCCACCTGAACTGTTGTGAGCTTGCATGGTCTCCTAGCAAACGGGAACGGAAGTGTGGCAGACTCTTCAGGTTAATATGACAAGAGCCTTCACTGCACAAGACATGGGTGTCACCAAAAGATTGGTGTACTAACGTAATCTTAGCTAGCCTTTACTTCAACTGATAGATGTTAGCATATGACTAACCTTAGCTAGCTGTAAAGTGTAAACTTTATAACCACACCTCTCTCTACCTATCCTCTACTTCACTCTCTCTATTTATTTTGGTTTTGGACTTTATTTATACTCTTTTAAATTTATTTGCATTTATTACATTTGTTTAGCACAAAGTACCCAATTCAGCGAAATTGATTGTATTAAATTTGGAGTTAATTAAATCAAATTTTTTTTTTTTTTTTTTTTTTTTTTTTTTTTTTTTTGTTTTTTTACTTTCCCCTTTTTATTTTCTACAGCTCTTAGGACCCCTTTTTTTTTTTATTTATTTAAATTTTTTTTGTTGTTGTGTTTTTACTTTTACTTTATTTTATTTATTTCACCATCACCATCTTCGCTTTATGTATAGGATTACAGTAGTTCTAGCAAATGTCGTTTCCTTAACGAGTTATACAGGTTATTATTAGCATAATCCCTGTTTCCTCTCTACTTCTCCTCAGGCCTCAGTGCCAGGCCTAATACATTGAAACGCAGCTACCATTCAACACAATGTAGGCAAAGATAGAACTAGGAACAATTCCCACAGTTTCTTTTTCTTTTGACGAGGTATTTGGTGGGTCCCTGCTAGTTTAGCTAACAGCCTAACCCTAGGGTTATGAAGTCTATAGCAGCATCACACACAAGTGAAACCTGCTTAGCCATATCTCTTAGAAACAAAAATAAATAGGTAAAATGTTCTTTTTTTTTTGAGTTATCATTTTATGTCAACCCCCCCCCCCCCCCCCCCCCCCCCTTGCCCCCCCCCCGTTTCGTAATAGTGACAAACCGTGAACCCCAGTAGTATAGCACGGGATAATTCAGCTGACCCCTGATTACGGCCCCTCAACAAAGTTACTCAATCTCTTCCTTTGTGTTCACGAACAAAAAACATAGCACCTTACCTCACTAACTGCCTCCCACCAGCTAGTCATACCTTACACGGCCTACACAGCCGTTCCCCTTAGAGATAGTTTAACACCTCTGTACGTACCAGCATTTGCCTTGTGTCTCTCTCTCTCTCTGGTGTTCCCACAAGTGTGCCAGTATGTCGCAGAAATTCCACAGACATCCAGCCCTGGCAGATCACCAGGACCACCTGGACACTCAGTAAAGCACTGTAATGGACATCATTCAGCTCAAAGCAGACAACGACCTGCAGTGGCAAAGAAAGGAACAGTGAGACTGCGACATAAGTGAACACCTGACCGGCATCATCCTCTCCTTGGCCCACACCCTCCAGGGCCTCAGACAGGAGGTATATGAGCTGAAACTGCAAGTCACAGAATTCTGCAGAGAACTGACACCTGCTCAACGAGAGAAAGCACAGAACGGATGCAAAGAACCTCACAGAATGGTGCGACAGAAAAAAAAAATCACCAGTCTTCACAGAGGCTCTAAAAGCTGCTAGACACCAAGCGCCCCTGGAAAAAGCCATCACACAGGACTTAAAAAGAGAACTGTTTCACACAAAGTCAACATAACAACATATGTGGAACTAAATGAGAGAGACACCACATCGTAGGCCTTACAAGGCCACCTGCATACAGACAGAGCTGAGGTCCAACCCTGACTCAGCAATTAGAAAGGAGATTGACTTGGTTCAGAAATTGAATTGAAACAGTCCTACCGACTGCGAATAGACTTAAGCAAAAGACAGCCGGCGGAATATCGGCGCCAGCAGTGCAAGCCTCCACGCCTGTGCACAGCTACGAAAGGGGGGAAAGGGAGCCAAAGCCTTCTGCTTGACACTTCACAAGTCAGCTCCCTGAAAACCTCTGCAGCTGCAACAAAAAAAAAAAATTTCAGGCGAACCGAAGCAACCCAACGAGGTGAATTCAGTGTCACAAATGAACTGAAATATGCTTGCAGACCACAAGGCGACCAGATAGGGAAAACACGAAACAGAACATCCCCTGGCAAGCAGGCCCAGACCCCCCAGCCAAGAGTCCGAACCTGCGAGGGTGGGGGGCGAGAGCCACTGTTCACACGTCACCAATAAGCAGCCACAAGGGGGTGGGGCAAGGACCTTTCCAGAGGATCATTGCAGACACACACACCGTGTGACCCCACAGACCCCAACGAGCTGGCCAGAGACAACACATCTGGCAACCTAAATACTCTCAGACCCAGAGTCTGAACACGGACTGATCGCTGCCCCAGACACCAAGCAGGGCCGGCGTGAAACTCCCCATGCTTACTACCCCAGACTTTGACAAACTTACTCCAAAGCTCATGATTACCCTGGGATGGCGGAGGACACTAGCTGCAAGAAGTCATCTAGGCATTATGGCCTGCCGCACAATGCCTATTCAACAACTGTGTGACTTGACACAGAAGGCCTTTAACAAGCAGCACGGCCTCCACTAAAGGTGTTTGTCAAACCCACTGATTCTGAACTTCACAAACAATTACCTACCCCCGCGTACTCTCAGAATCAAAGCGGGCACAGAAGGAACCCAGCAGTGCCACAATGCAAAACCTATACAGAAAGGCCTAGCCAGAAAGCCAGAGCATCAACATGGCAACAGCCCCCAGGTCAGACAACCAATGGGAAAGCGTCTCATCTGAAACACCACGGTAGTCAACAGCAGCTACACCACAACACCCTTCAAACGGGTGCTGAACGGAGGCTACACAAGAACAGCTGGACACGCCTACCTCTGGGTCACAGGAGCTGCTGACACTCGCAAAAGAACTCCTTGAACAAAACTCAACTAAGGAATACTGAGAAGAACAAACTTCTGACTCCTTGCCTGACACAACACACCATCAGACCCCGCCAAGGGAGGAGCATCCCTTGAAACAGGTCGACACCCCTAGAAGCAGCCAGACAATGTTGGATTGAGCAGCGGGCCCACATGCCCAACAGTGAAAGCTCTACCAACACAACTCAGGCTAGCTCAAGTCGGTGCCGCCACAAGAGAAAAGCGACACCGTTAACATCATATTTCTAGTGATGTTCGAGCAAAACAGAGGGCTAACAACCATCTGCTGCTCTCCTGTCATCATCACTAGGTCAGTCTGAAACTATCTGCACACTACAAAATCTCCATAACAAATACCTGCAATCCCTGGAACCACCTGCACTCACACCAGTGAGAGTCTAACCCGGCTGTTCCACATCGTGGGTACAACAGATAGCCTACTGGCTAACAACATAGACAAACAACCATCTTACCCAGACCAACACTCTTCAGGATGACAGGTGACACAGCCCCGACACCTGCTGCATAAGCTCAATGACCCACACCTTGCTACAGCCTACATCACCACAGCAAACCACCAGACAGCATCCAACACGGCACCAACAGCCAAAAACCACCAATGGCTCCCAGCCGTGAGTGCCAGGTGTGTGTTCAATTGTTCTGCACCTTTGACATCGCTCGTTGTCGTCTATTCTACGGACAACAACGCTCGAAAGGGGGGCAATATGTAGCGTCTCGACCAATCTGAAACACTAATTTTAATTTGATTTAACAAATAAATTATTCATTAGATTAACAAATCGTCACAGTCCACTCACTCAATATACTGGATGTTAGGTTTTCGGCTGAACACCATCCCCCAACTTTGGTCACCATGACAACTAATCATGATTTCACTGGTTTTATGGCCTAAAAGGAAGGTAGGGGAGAAACTCCCTCATTTTACACATGAGAAAGACACACAATGCCCAGATAAATGGACTGTTCTCTAATTAATTAATAGACAAACCTTTCTTTAAATGAACACACATATACTTCAGGTCACTGTGTATGTTGTTACTGTTCTTGTATATTGTCTTTTGTAGTGTATGCTGTTTTATTCATGTGATCATAGACCACTAGTTAATATAACCACACCTATTTCATGTCTAGTATCTATGAATTCGCCATCTTATGATCGAAACATGTGTGTATATTATATGCTGATACCTATTCAACATATTGATGTTCTAATAATCTGTAATAATTCGTGCCTCAACACTCCAGCGAATTACATATGCAAACTACCAGGCTTACAGACAAAGAGTCATAAAAACCCCCAGTATTTCCAACCTCCCGCTTGAGATTTCAGCCTTCCTCATTGGACAAACCATCTTGAGAGGCGTGAATCTCTGCAGGCTTTAAAAGGCCACACACCATGTGACCCGCCCAGTCGGTGGTTCAGGGAGATGCTAAAATGAAGATGTGAGAAAACACTTCAGGATACCAAAGCATTCTGCCAGCTCGGCCTAGTCCTTTTCATGCATTCAAGTGCTTCTGACTCAAAAAACTAGCTCTTTCTCATCAACCAACTTCAGTAAGATCTTGGGCCTTAAGATTGCATCCGGAATCTTTTTCAGACATACTTGCAAGTATCAAACTTAGTCGATTTAAATGATGCATTAAGTATCAGTTACACCTATTTACAAAGGTGTGTTTGAACTAAGAAACTGATGTTTCCCTCAGGTGTAAATCTACTGAATATGCAAATGGTTCCATAAAATTCATTCCTTATGTCTCTTTCTTGTGCTAAATTTAACCTTTCCTATACCAACGTGTGTGTGTGTGTGTTATGTGTATGTTAGACCAGTTTAAGAGTTTATGAAGTATGTTAGACTAGTTTAAGTGTTTAAATAGTTAATAAAGTCTTACTTGTATCAAACTTGACGTTGTTCATTGTTTGCTCATAACCGGAGTCAATAATCATGCAGATTTACGTTACAAACTTATAGAATGGTACAGTAAGAAAGTTATTTCCCTTAAACAGGAAATTAAAGTTCTTAGAATTGACCAGGACGGTTGACCCTGAGTGGTCAGCTAAATTTCTACAGTGGATCTAAAATATGAATAGCTAATATAACTAGTTATGGTTAATTATTCATATTTCCCATGAGCTGATTTGCTACACAACTACATTATTAACTAGCAACAACTTGAAGGAAAACTCGTATTAACAGTGAATATGTGTTTCCTAATCTAAAGTGTTACCCTTTTTTTATTGTAACTTCATTCCCAGTCCAAAAAGAGCCTTTATTGAAACTAAGCCAATATATTGAAAACCTACTTATTTTGTAATTTCAATGATTTCTATTCTATTTAAAAACTTGGGATGCCTAGTCACAGGACGTAAAGATACTAATATCCCTATAAAAGAAAAAAACAAATGATAAAAGTACAAGATGTCATTCAGGCCTCGAGCTGTTTCTGGCTGATGTAGCACCTACAACTCTGCAGATCATTCTGAAGAATCCCAACATTATTAAAAAATCAGCTGAAGTCTGTTTTCAACAAACTCCCTGTTAAAGTCTAATCTTAACATTTCTTGAAACCAGCTGCTCTTATTGAAGGATGGTGCAATGCAAACTATATTGAGCCAGGTGAGCAACTGCCACTGAGATGAATGGGAATGCCAACAGATAGCTTTCCTCAGGTATCGTAGACCTCCTTGATTTAATTCACAGGGTCAAGGAGGGTGATACAAATGTCATAAATCAACATTTTGGCACAAAAGAACCCTGACTAACAATATATAAGTTGACGTTGAGGAAAAGGAGATAATGTATGGTGTGGCCACTTTAAAGCACATAGAGTGGAACAGGTCTAGATGTGTGTATTATGGGATGATTGTGAGTTATGGCTCCTGTCTTTAATTCTCCATGAATCAAAGCTGACTTGTAGACACTGCAGTGATTTTTTCCCCGTGGTTTTGGATGAGATATGAAATGCAGCCAAGGATGTGTTGAGAGAGAGAGAGAGAGCGAGTGTACCTGCAGTATATTACTGCCAGGCGGTTTAAAAAGTTAGAGTGCAAGTCGTGATTTACATCTGTCTCTAATGTGCTCAGGAGCCTGCATTCACACATTAGTAGATCAACACTTTTAATTGGATGTGACTACATACACACACATTCAGGGGGTGAGAGGGGATTATCTTTGTGTAAGCTCCCTTTGCTCTTACACACCCCTCATCTGCGCACTCAGACAAAAGACAAACATGAAAACATGCCCACTGTCCTGACCTCTCTTTGTCCTGCTTATGTGCTGAATCACTCTCATTTCATCCCAGTTCAGTTATATGCTGTGGTACATATTGTTCCAAAGCAGCGGTCCAGAGAAAGGCAGTGTAGTACCTTAATCAGTGGACGCCACTGATGCCAAATTTGACGCATCTAATGGTGCCACATTTGATTTGAGAGCTTTTAGTGAATGAATCAATGACCAATAAGAGTGTCAATGATAAAGAAAAGAAAAGTCCTTTAAAAATAATAAAATAAAATGTGTCAACTTTGTATTCCATTTCCAAAAATATGCCAAGAAATGTTAAAAAATAATGACTCATAAAATGTCGTTGTGTGACCAAGTAAAAATTAATATTTTCCTTACACCTTAATACACGTGAGCATTTTATGGTAGCCCTTTTCTGCCACTCAATTAAACAAACAATGGAATTGTGTTTTATATCACAATTGTATGATATAAACTCAAAATCTGGACTTTTGTCGAGAATAAAAAACCACAATTCTGACTTTTTTGTTCAGAATTGTGAGATATAATCATGCAATTGCGAGTCCAGTTCTGAGGAAGGAAAAAGAGTTATTATCTCAATTTCAAACTTATTCCAGATGGAAGTTATATCTTGCAATTTTGGCTTTATTTTAAAAGTCAGAAATATGAACAAAAGGTCAGAATTGTAAGATAAAAAGTCATTCAGTGGTGGTGGAAAAGAGCCTCCGAGCTTCACATCTTATCATCTTATACATTAAGTGGTGTGTGTGTGTGTGTGTGTGTGCTTATTACGTTTTAAGTGTGTTAAGTGTATGTTAATGTGGTTTATGAGGACACAAATTTGTATAATAACATGGGTATGACATAGGTATTACAACGAGAAGGTGATTTATGAGGACATTTTCAGTGTCCCCGTAATTCAAAAGGCTTATAAATAATTCAGAATGGTTTTTTTTGAAAATCTAAAAATGCAAAAAGCTTCCTGTAAAGGGTAGGTTTAGGTGTAGGGTTGGTGTAGGCCAATAGAAAATACGGTTTGTACAGTATAAAAACCAGTACGCCTATGGAGAGTCCCCATAAAACCCTAAAAGCAAACCTGGTGTGTGTGTGTGTGTGTGTGTGTGTGTGTGTGGTGTGTTTTCAAGTCGCGATGATATATATATATAGATTATATATATATATATATATATAGTGCTGTGTATATATATATATATATATATATTATATATCATTCTAATATTATAATGTTAATATAGATATATCTATATATGTATGTATTCAGTACAACTTACATATCTAATCTTATTTTGTGTTCCACAGAAGAAATTAAGTCATACAGGTTTGGAATGACATAGAATGAATATGATGACACAGCAAAGTTTCAAATACAGTAGTCTGTTCCTGTGACCTCTAGAGGGATATCCCACAATCCCATCCTCAAAGTCAGTCTGTTCCTTTGTGTGCTCTCACAGGTCAGTTCCCCTCGTGTCACCCACCAGCCTGTCCGCTGCCTGACCCGGCCAATGATCACATACACAGCAGCACTACGTAAACTAATCCCTCGACCATACTTTTATCTCTCTAATGACAGCTACATCAGACATACACGCAGTTCAACAGGACAAATTAGCAACATCTGAACTCGGGCTGTCTAGCCACTGATTTTTAAATCTTGCTTTGTATGGGTTAAATACAACTTAAGCTCTATCTGAGACATGATGTCGATTACCAATGAAAATAAATTTAGACTTGTACCTCAATTTGTAAAAGAATAAAATTAAATGTATTCACATATACTGTATATGCTTTCAAACTTTGTCTATGAGGCGACTGAATGGATGTTAAATATACAGTTTTTAAGTCTTATTGTTCCTTCACAATCAGGAAAACAGTCTAAATCATCCAAAACCTTCACTATCTCTGTTCCACTCTGGTAGAATGGACTGCCAACATCTAGATGAACATTAATTTCCTGCTGCATTTTTAGTGACACAAAAATATGTTCCACTATATTTAGTTACATGCATTATGCTATTTCCTGTCTTTAATGTTATTAATACTGTGTTATTTGCCTTACATAAATATATAGTTCAGTCATGCAACTCTAGGTGGCGCAGACTGAAGGTCCTTAACATGCAATCTGCTAGCAATCACATAATTTATACATGGCACAATCTGATTGGTCTCTGCTGATTCTGCAGCCAATGAGATTGTTTGTTCAGCATTTAAATTGTCTGGTTAAACGCTTACTGTAAGTGACCCTTCAGAGTTCCTTAACTTTTTCCATTTCCATACATTTCCAGACTTCCATGTAGATTTTTCAGAACATATGTAACATTTAATGAATGGTTTTAAAATCCTACTGTTAACATGTTTGTGTGACAAGTGGGGCAGGGCCGGGAGCTCTGGGACTCGAGACCAGTGAGTGGTGCAGGTCTCGCTCATTATCATTTACTCCACCGGCCTCGCTCCCGTCACACGGCTCTCGGCTCCAGTAGTTAACAGTAGGATTTTAAAACCATTCATTAAATGTTACATATGTTCTGAAAATCTACATGGAAGTCTGGAAATGTATGGAACTTTGAAATGGAAAAGTTAAGGAACCCTTAACTCAGAAGGGTCACTTTCTTTCTATGTACTATGCTATTATGTTGCCAAATAATTCAAGTATTGTAGCTAGTTACTGTAGCTTATACAAATAAATGAACACCAAACCCAGTTGAGTACAATGCGCACCATTTTATTAAAACTACAATGCCAAACTACAGAATATGCTTTCACACTTTCACTGGCTGCATACATTTGAAACATTTTTAAATAATTTTATAGTTTTTAAAATTATATTATCCCTGCCTTTATTTAGAATATGTTATTTATAAAATAATGCCAGGATACAGTAGGCTATAAAGGCATTATCACTCCATCCAAGTAATCACCTACAGTGCCAACCACTAATATTGGTAAATATGAGCAAAGGCGGCTGTGAAAATAAATCTGCATTGTTTATCTTTTTGACCTTTCATTCAAAAAATTCACAAAATTCTAACCTTTCATTGAAGTAAAACAATCGAAAGTGGGGGGAAATGTTTTTCTCCAATGCATGTTGGCCACAATTATTGGCACCCCTAGAAATTCTTATGGGTAAAATATCTCTGAAGTATATTCCCATTAATATTTACAATTTTGTTAGCACACCAGACTAAGAGGATGAAATTGTCCAGCCATGAAGGATTGATAAATATAATATAAGAAACACAATGGCCAATCCCAATCATCCATACAAGGCGTAAAACCAAAGCATAATTTCATGTGCAGAACAGATTGTGCAGTTTCACAAAATAGAAAGTGGCTGTAAGAAAAGAGTTAAAGCATTGAAAATCCCAGTTTCCACCATCAGGGCAATAATTAAAAAGTTAAAATCAACTAAAGATGTTACAAATCTGTCTTAAAGAGGAAGTGTGTTTCTATCGTCCTAATGCACGGTGAGGAGGAGAGTGTGAGTGGCCAAAGACTCTCCAAGAATCACAGCTGGAGATTTGCAGAGATTACTTGAGTCTTGGGGTCAGAAAGCCTAAAAAAAAAAACCTCAAAGAGGCCCCTACAGTACAACATGTTGGTTCGGGAGGGTTTCAGAAAAATTCCTCTTCAACTCATCCAAAAAAAAACAAAACTCCAGCACATTCAGTCGTCAAACTACTTCAAATGGGATTCTATGGTAGGCAAGAAACTAGCTGGGTCTGGTGCAAAACAAGGATAAAAAAGTATCCAATGCCACGGTTTAAAGATACTGCTGGGACTTTAAGTCTGTAGTGCCTATTGTCTTGATGGAGGTCCTGGACGTCTAGTTCAGATGCATGGCATCATGGATTCTATCAAATACCTACAGATAAAAAATAAACCGGATGCTTTGTAGATCGTTAATGGGCCGTGGGTTGGATCTTCCATCAGGAACAAAAACAAAAAACAAACATCAAAATCAACACAGTAATGTGTCACTGAGCACAAAATGAAGTGTCTGCCATGGCCGTCCCATTTCCCTGACCTGAACCCTATAGAAAATGAGTGAGGTGAACTGAAGAGAAGAGCTGGGAATCTGAAGGATCTGGAGAGATTCTGGATGAAGGAATGGTCTCTAAACTCTTGTCAGGTGTTAATAGAGAAAACTCAGAGCTGTTATCTTGGGGAAAGGACGTTGAGATAATTGGGTGCCAATAACGTGAACTTGAGAAAATAATTATAATTTCCCCCACTCTCCATTGTTTAACTTCAATGAAAGGTTAGAATTTTTTGAATGAAAGATCAAAAGGAAAAACCATGCAGATTTATTTTCACAGCCACCTCTGCTTATATTTACCAAGGGTGCCAATGTTAGTGGAGGGCTAAAATAGTCACTCATTTAGCATTATTATACATAATTTTCTGCATTATATTCAATATATAGTACATTCATCTGCAACTATTCAAATATTTGCACAGTGCAGATCGACTCACATGTTCACCGCAAGCATTGGTCTTGTCAAAGTGATACATGCTGGCATTGCTGTGGAGGGGCACACTAATTCATTTAGTGAACTTGAAAAGAGACTTGCTTATGGCAAAAGACAAACTGATTTGCATAGTGAAAATGTGCACCTTGAATTCATTTAGTAAAACAATCACTAAATGATCACTTAACCTTTGGCTTCACTGACTGAAAAACACTCGGCTTGTATGAAAAAAATTTTTTCAGTCTAATATGGATTGTCTGGAAATACAAATATTTTTCCATACTCTGTTTTCTTTTATCCATACTTATCCAGACTTGGAAATTCCTACAATCAAATGTCAGACTTTTCCATAAAGCGCAGAAACCTCGAGAGTTCCTCTGAAACAGTCAACCTCCCCCAGCTCCACCTGTCTAGATCTTCTACAGGATTTATGTGTGCCTATTCATGCAGCAGCAGTTTATCTAACGGTAGCATGTATGTGTATCTACTGGCAGCAGCGTGTGTAGCAGATCTGGTCATTAACATTAACATTGTCATATCCATTAACATGCTAAAACTACGCCGAGAGCTGTCCTGATTAAGCTATTAATCAACCTCTGTCATCGGCAACAGCTAATGATGTAATTTCTGTGATCAGGAGCTAGTGGAGGAATGGGTGGAACTGAATACAGGGGACTCGGAGCTGGGGGGCCCATAGCGATCCTCCAGGATTTCTCCAGAGAGGGAAAGACCCGAATGCATGATGACGTCCAGTGTTTAATAAAAATAATTTAAAAAACAGCTGCCACAAACATCTCCATCTCCAGCCTCGGTTACATATGTCACTGCTGTCACCTTCAGACTATTTCTGAATTTTTCAGCGTGGGAATTTTCTGTTGTCACAGCTGATCTTTTTCAGCAGGGATATAAATGTGAATGTGAAGAAGACACATGTCAGGGTCTATTTTGCAGTGTCGTTCATCTGACTGCACAGTATCCTTTACTGCTATGACTGATTCAGCTTCTTCTTTTTTTTCTGTCCTTCAGTCTTGGCAGGTGCTGGTTTCAGCAATGCTGTAGTACAGTATGTGAGCATCTCTGGGTCACAGATGGTGCATTCCGCGCTGGAGAAGAATTGGAATGAGGGCTTATGAAGAACTGTTAGTGCTCCTCCATCCATTCTCTCCCTCAGGACACGCACATTAGAAAGACCAGAGAAAATCAAACAGCCCCAGTCTCTGGCTCTCATAAGCCTGAATCCCAGAGGTCTTTAAATAAGGAAGATGTATGGATGAAGAAGACAGCGAGAAAGGGGAAGACAATACTGAGAATTCAACGGAAAGTTTACACAATTCACAGGTGGAGGGAAGCGAATACACCACCTGCAGCACGCTTGCAAAGCTCCCAAGTTCTGGGATTGAAGTGTCACACATTCTGGGGACCAAGATTGGGCAAAATACAGGCTTTAATAAATGACTTTGTCATGGAGGAACATTTGAGCTGAATTAGCCACAAATGACTTTGAATTTGAATTAAATTACAGTGAAATCAATCTGCTGAATTACAGTTGAAAGAAATTCAACACAGTTATATAATAGAGGAATTGAATTAGTCAAACAAACTAAAATAAAAAAAATATTTTATATTATACGGTTTATATATTATATGTGATATATGTTATATATTATATCTGAAATGTACATTATGCAAAACACAAATTCACACATACACTGCTGTATTTAAAAGTTTGCAGTAGCTAAGATTCTATAATGTTTTGTAAAGTAGTGTCTTATGCTCACCAAAGCAGCATTGATGAAAAATACAGTAATAACAGTAATATTGTGAAATTTGATTATAATTTAAAAGGCGGTTTTCTAATTTAATATATTAATAAAATGTAATGTATCCCTGTGATCAAAGTTGAATTTTCAGCATCATTTACTCCAGTCTTCAGGTCACATGATCCTCAGAAATCATTCTAATATGCTGATTTTGCTGTCAGAACCTTGTTTTTGCGCTTTTTGCCTTATTATCAATGATGAAAACAGTTGTGCTGCTTCATATTTTTGTGGAAACCTTGATACTTTTGTTGAGTAGAAAGTACAAAATAACAGCATTTATTTGAAATAGAAATATTTGTAACATTTAAATGAATGCATCATTCCTGAAAAAAAACTATTAATTTTTTTTTTTTTTTTAAGAAAAAAAAAGTACTATAGTGTAAATATAATCTAATGTTTCTGAAAATGCCATATGTTGCATGTATCTGTAACGGGGCTGACAAGACGTGAAACGTGCGGATCCATATGCAAAGCTTTAATAGACAGAGACGTGGTCATAAGACAGGCATGGGTCAGATAATGGCACACAGGTATATCGAGGGCAAGACAAAACACAGGAATTAGCACAGAATAGCGTAGGTACCCGTGCGACGGCAGGACAGACACAGGGCAAGAGGGAGAGGGCACAAAATCCAGGAAAAGGAAACAGCAAAGTCAGAAACCGTGAAAACAGGCAAGGCAAAACAAGGAAACCACGGAGACTCGGAAAAATAGGGGTTGTATTCAGGCTATATATACAATACTCAATGCAGAGAAAGACGAATCGGGCTCAGTCTCTGCACCTGTGGCGTGTTATTATGTGGAGTGAGGCTGACGACCACGAATTCGCTGGGTGGGAATGAGCGCCCAATCAGTGCAGTGTGTAATCGGTGCAATGAATGATGGGATATGTAGTCGGGGTGCTATGCAACAGTTTGTGTTGCGCGAGAGTCAATGTAATGGAAAGGGTGACCTCTGGTGGTGAATAAACGGAAGTCCATTGACCGAATTCGTGACAGTATAAACATGTTAATGAGTAATTCATACTGAAAATTATTTAAAAACCTACAGCAGTTATATGAATTTCATTACATTTGAATTCTTGTTCCTTAATTCAAACTCAAGAATAGAATTACAAGGCAGTTCTCGCTGTGATTCTGGTGCACAAAGCTGCTGCAGCCTTTCCTGATCTCACGGCCTTTAGTGATAAGAACATGTCTGAGAGTGAATACACGTGTGCAGCGTTACACAATGGTGATCAACAAGATACAGGGATTTTAAAGTCCACGGTGTGTGTGGAATCTCCTTTGCTCATAAATGTTTGTGTCAACTTGTAAGCCTGTGATGTAACGCTGTGTGTACTAGAAAACATACTGTTAGCCAAGAGTAATATATTCCAACCGGAATTGCGTGTGCGTGCGTGTGTGTGTGAGTGTGTGTGTGTGTGTGTTAAGGAGGTTAAGACAGATCGTGTAGCAGCTTGAACACAATCGCACACACACATACGCACACACACTGCTTCAGGCCAAACAGAATGTGGCACACCGGCATCAGATTAAGACCTGAGATTTGTGACCTTCAAATCCTGCACTGTCAAAATTTCAGCAAGGGAGATCTGAAGAGAGCAGTTACATAACACACTGAACATACAACTGACACCAGCTCTGTTCAAAACCCCAGTGAGCTGCCTGACTGTCTATATAGACTGCTACCCTCTTAGGGGCCATTCACACAGCACGCCTTTTTGCATCTAAAACAGTAAAACAAAGTGCAACTGAATTGAGTAGAAAGTAAACTCTGCATAGGCAACCGCAAGCTAGTTGTGTGAATAAGCATTGTCCTTCAAAGAACATGCAAATGTTGAATAAATCAGTCCATTTTATTTGATACTTTTCAGGATTCAGTGATTCATTTTGGTCGGTGTTCCACTGGTTTCATCAACTAAGCAATGATTATCCAAACAAGGGTAGCAGTATTGGGTAACCTTGTGAAAAAGAAGTATACATCAGCATACTTTAAAAAAGTATTTGCATTATTGTAAGGACTAGGTATAGGGTTGGGGTAGGTGTAGACGTTAATATAACACAATCCAACAGGAAGCTAATTTAATGTATTACTTTCAGGCCCCCACCGACATACAGACCAGGTATCCCTTTAGCCCCACAACTGTGGATCGACGTACACGTGCATTTGTTGCTGCCATAAAGCAATCAGACTATTTTGCGGAATTTCATACCTGCTTACCAAACATATAGGCTACTCCCAGAAACAGAAGCTATTTGCCATTTTAGAAGTCACTGCACCATCGGAATGATTTTGAAACTCATATTTCAAGGTAAACAAAAAGTGTGAGTGAGTGATAAAAGGAGTAAGAGACATGTAATAGACTTTCACAGCATCATGTGAAGCAGATATACCTGCACACTGTCCAGAGGATAAGATTACCCGAACTATGTCAAATTTAGAGTAAAAAGAAGCTAGGGATCTTTATCATATTGTTTACACACCCTGCTAATTATATTAGTCTCTAAATAAATGGCACCTCTTTTTATCACAGCCTGAATACAGCACAGCCTACAGGTGTGTCCCTGAACTGCAATGACTTTCTGAATTTCTGCAGTAAGCTTTTTTTTCACCCATTTAAGTAGGACTCAAACATTTTTATATTAACTTTACTGTTACTTATATTGTTTTTGAAATATGGTTAATATTGTAGCTACTGCGAGTAGGCACAGATTCACAGCGTATTATGATCAATACTAATATATGCTTGATATGTTAGTCATAGCATAAAGGGCATGCATGTAAATAGATGTTGTGGAAAGTATTGTTTTAAGCATAAAACCTGCTACGTTACTATTGAAAAAACAACCAGAGTTTCAAATTATATATCGATGTGCCTCCCATGTATGAAAATATCACTTGAAATGTATGAAAAGTTCACTTAAGTGGTAATATTATTTAATGAATGTTATATCATCTGCAAGTTTTTAAAAAATATACTTTTAATATTTGAGTACTACTACAAGTTCACTAGGCCATAGATTCCCCAGTTCTTACTTAAAGGTGGGGGGGGTAAAGCCCGTGGGGAAGATTTAATAATTTTTTGTGGTAGCCAATGTTTATATTTGAAATCACCAAAACAAACATGCCCGTACCCCAAAAGGGTCTAGCCCCTATTTTGATAGCTCCGCCCCAAACACACGTACGCAACCCAGGCAACGATTATTTCTGTGAAACAAAGCAAAACCAATGACACATTGTGTCTACACCGGACGCGAGTGGCGCGGCGCGACAAAATACTATATGAACTCATTATAATCAGTGACGCTGTCTACGCCATAGATATATATATATATACATATCTTATGGTCTACACTGGATGCGGCACGACTCGACAAATCCCCGACAGAAAACTGCTGCTGCTTTCTATTTATGATGTATTGACACAAATTTCTAATGATTTTCAATGGTCGCTTTGTCGTGTCCAGTGTATTAGACAGACTTTAGCTGTTGCGGAGCAGACAAGGTGTTACTCATCTATTGAGAAGAAACAAAGCAACCTCAGCATCCTATCGCAGGCCTTCCGCTCCTCGAGTTCTCTCCAGCACTGGAAAGCTGACCCGATATTTAAAGTTGCTCCCCTATGCTTACATTGGCCTCGCAAGACCAGATTGTGTAGTTTAGTACCCACCAAAGAGTCTTGTCGATCTCCTTTTGTCTTGGGTATGCGCCATCCTCTGAGCACTTGATCCAACGTCCATTGGGCGGTGTGCTCGGCTAATGTCCGTCGTATGGCAGCGAACGCTCTCTTCTCTGCATTAATGAGTAGACACGCCCCTTACTGCGATTGGCTACAAGTTGTTTTGCTATTCGGCTTTCTCCCGAGATGCACTATGGGTTCTATATAGCGTGTGCATTTGAAAAGATCGCTTACCCCAACCCTTTTAGGGGTCATCAGACAGCCCCAAATTCTTCTGCATGTTGCATGCTGGGGTTCATGAGGACTAGTAAATTGATTATTGACATCCAAAAGCGAGTGTCTGTCATTCTCCAGCACGGTCTGTGACCTTTGATTTGCCTTTCTGTCAAGTGGTGATCATTCCCAACCCGTGGCAGCTGAATCCTGTAACTCATTGTGAGTGGTGCCCAAACAGTGTGCCACACTGTGCTCATTTCCACCGCCAAGTATTTCAGCTGCCGTGGACCACAGCCTCTAGCCCCTGTTCAAGTGACCACAAATGTCTGCTCCCATCCTTTTCACCTGGCGTTTATTTGGTCGGCCCCTATTTTCTCCTTGATGTTTATGTTTAATCCACTAAAGAGGGGTGCATGTGGTATTGAGTAGAGAGGTGAATTGCAAGGATCTGTCCTGCGGCCGCCATCGCGAGAACCACTGTACAGCCAAGCTGCCCTACTTACCAGTAATGTTGTCTGTTGGTCATAAGGACCAAATATTGGACATATATTAAAATCCCTTACTACTGTAGAATTCAAAAAAAAGTCTAGGCCACACGACTGTGGATTTGCACTGACTGATTTCTGAAGAGCCACTAATCAGCCCAAAATGTGCCATGGGATCAAAATCACACTATTGGTGTCGCACGTTGCTGTACAACGCTCCCCTCATCTCGACCCCCCCTTTTTGCGTCCCCCCTTTGTCCGTCCGTGGAGGCCCTTTATTTCTCCCCCTTGCTTTAAACCTTGTTCCTGGCGTACACTCATCATGATATCGATATCCGTTCCTTGTCTTGAGATCTAGAGTTCTGGGCTCTCCATTTAGCCCCCTCCTCCCTTCTGGCTCCCGCCCTTCATTACACCCCCCGCCAGTCCATGCTTTGCCCCCTCCTCTTCTTTTTTTTGCTTTAAATAGTTAATCTTTTTAATTTATGCCAAAAATGTTTACAGCGGTGTAGGTTTATCACCTTGTACTCCTGTGCCGTTTCAACGATTGATGTTTACTTTTGTTTTTTCTAAATCTGTTACAGCCATATCTTGAAAGTGCACGCTCTAGTGAGGTTGATTAAAGAAGTGGACTAGTAAGTCGGAAGTACATTTACTTGTTAGTGTAACTAAAGACATTTTGAGTGTCTGTACCTTTCACTTACCAAGTATTATGTTCTGGAAACCTATGAATTTTAACGTCACTATACATTGGACAGAAAACTAGACATACTTGCAACTCATCACTCCATTTGTAGCTGTGTACAAAGTTTCAAGAGGTAGAAAGGACCATGACAGTTACTATGTAGCACAGCTTGAAAGTCAGTGGGTGATTGTTTCTTCTTGATATTGACATTTTTTTAGACAGCCTGATCGAGTCCACTATTGTAGGGTTACGTAAAGGATTTCACGGCTATTTTGTGAAACACTGCCCAGTTACAACATGTGATATTATTAAACACACAATTCAATAATAAAAGTGGATGGCTGGTCTATTATTAGACACAAGTATTCCGATTGTGCAAATAGTGTAAATGAAAATATTACTATAAAGACCACAGAAGCACAACTGTCGGAGTCTCCTATACACAAGCACAATACGGTGTCATAGATACAGCTGGGGGACGTGCCCGATGAGCGCCAGACAGAGGCAATCCTTACTACTCCTTTGCAATTCCATCACAGACTACGTTTCCAGAAACCTTTGGTGCCTCCGGACGTATTGTTGTGTGGGTACTTCCACCTGTAGTCATTGCTTGTTAGTCTGTGTGGATATGAAGGTCTGGCTTCCAGTTGTGGTTTGTCAGTCGTCTGCTTCCCAATGTGTGGTTTTCTGTTTATACTCTCGCCTTCTCCGTCGCTGGTTATGTCCTGAACATTTATTGGATTTGGTTTTTTTTTTTGTGTGTTTAACATAACACCCCTGTTCTTGATTTGGCGATTCTTTCAATCTCCCTCCTTTGTCCTATGCCGTACACGTGTTCTAAACACCATTTTAGGACCTGTGTGGGGACGTTTTAACTCATACACTAAAAGCAGCATTGCCACAGATACGCTCTGTGCATGACAATTGCGGCTAAGGAGCACATTAGGGAGCATTTTTTAACATTTTTGTTTTGATGTCAAATAGGTCTAGCTCTTTTGCTTTTTTTGTTAAAGCTGTGTTGCTGTTGTAAAGTTATACATCTACAGGTGTGTTGCTGGGTTTTAAAGCAGGTTGGATTTTTTATTTTCTTCCTTAGTCTGTATTTACAGCAATTTCACTGTCCACTTGGTTCAAATGTTAATGAATGCCTACAAGTAGATGTGAGTGCACACACTGTCGGAGCTGTGTGAGATCACTACCATCCTGCTTTTGTGGGGGGTGGATAGGGGTGTTAATTTTTTTTTTTTTTTTTTTTTTTGCAACTCACCCAATTTTTATAAGGTTTTTTTGTAACTTTAAGGGAGCTCTTTATTCCAAATATATACAACAAGCTAGTCAGTGTTTTTAGTAGGCGTAATGTATTGTAAGTTGCTTCAGTGGCATAAGGTATTGCAAGTATTACATAGCCTGCAATAATAATAAAACAGTGCACTGACATAAAAAAGGAAACTTTGGTACTTAAGTACTTTTAAAAGCAAATACTTCTGTACTTTTACTCAAGTAAAAATCTGTCTTTACAACTTGTAATGGAGTAATATTTGACCAGCAGTATCTGTACTTTCACCCAAGTAATGGAGTTGAGTACTTTGTCAACCTCTGGTGTATTCGTAGTGTCACCAGAATGTGTCAATCGGCATTATCAGTAGGTTACGCGCCCCAAGAGTTCTGATCTCAAGCGATTACTGTGCGATCGGGACACCCCACTCTCCCCCCCCGCTCTTCCACCGCGATGAGGCATGAAGTTTCTTTGCAATCGATCGGTAGTGGCTTCCACTGTCTAGGCGTACAGCCCGACTCCGCCTTCGGGTGTGTGCAATCAGGGGTGGGACTGAACGGTTGGTACTTACATATGTTCCTACCCCCTGCCAGTAACTGGGAAAAGCAGCACGACGCTCATAAATCCTGCTGCACATGCTGTTGGACATGCACATCCGGCACGAACACCATGACTTTGCGTCTGAGTGGTAACCGTGTCCCATACGTAATGCTGATAGTATTCCATGTTAGCGATTTTGATGTGCACTTTGTCGCTAAGGAATGCACTCACCAGTAAGTGTATACTAGTTTACTTTTATCTGCAGTATCAGACTCTGCGACGTCCGGTTCTGTATAATTGCCATTTGGCTGATAGGCACATCGTGAACGTCATGCTTTCTAAACCTTGTTTGTGCGGACTTTTTTTCTGTTGCAAGTTAATATATCTTATGTACATATAAAATATCAGGGGTAAATACTTTATTTGCCATGGTTTCCCTGGTCTGACCACATTTCTCGTTTGATCAATAGTATGTTAGCACCACATGTCTCACACACCTCTACACAGTATCGCTAGACTGCCCGTGTTGTGCCTTACCTAGCTGCCCTAATCACACTCTTTATTGTCATTATCTGCCCGTAGACAGTCGTACCCACCTTATACTGATATAGTAACTTTGCAAGACTCGTAACAAAACTCTAGTCTAACTCTACGCCCGTACAGTTCTGTACATACTACTCTACTCAAATATATATACTAGTAATGGTAAATGGATATAGTGATGATAGATGCCCTTTTTGACATTTGAGCCCCTGCCCCTGTGAAAGTCTCTGCACATTCCTGTATAGAGGGAGGCGGATTTAATACACTGTAATGCACTCAATGTGTCACCAAGGCAACTGAAAATACAAGTATCAAGACTCGGTATCGGCAGATACTCAATATTCAATGACTCAGATCGGGAGCACAAAAAAACCTGATCGGGACATTCCTAATTATCAGGCAGCACGTTGATGCGTGGATTGCTAAGGAATGACGTGTACCATTGATTTAACCTCAGGAATAGACTAAAGGGGTGTTTACACGTCACTTTTGGCTGTTTATTCATATGATAACATGGTTTTGGGGCCGGAAAACTTTTAAAAATGGGTTTCAAAGTGCAAGTTTTTGAAAACTATGCCATTATCGTCTCCATGTAAAGTACAAAAACATACATAAACATACTTGCCGGAAAATGGTGCCATAAAGTGATTTGTCAAGCAAATATAATTATTCTACTACAAAATCTTAATCTATTCAGTAGGTGCCTTCACACATACTGTATAGTCTTTTCCAGAAAATTACTGGTAAAGTACTATTGAGAGATCATGTGTGAACTTTCGAAAAAATACCTGTAATTGTGTTCTTTTTTTCCAGGATGAGAAGTTCTAGCATTTCCAGTAAATTATATTGTAAATAAAGCATGTTTTGATATTTTTACAATACTTTTTTACATGTTTCTCTTTCTAAACTTGATCTAGACATATATTGGCTATTTGACTAGTGTACTGCAATGTATGTGTTTTTATGAATTTGTCTTTAGATCCTGTCTTCTTTTCCATTAGTTCTGTAACTGGATACTATTGTGCGTCTTGTGTTTTTTTTAATGCAAAAACATGTTCTGTGCGATTAGCCCCCTACATCTTTCAGTCTGGCAATTTTACTTTAATTTGATTGGTTTAATGTGTGAAAGCACCTCATACTAGCCAAAAACTGTAAACAATGCTGTTGTGATTTCTGTTTATTTTAATATGTTATATTTAAGTATTGATTTAGGTGAAAAGGGCTGGCAGTAATCAGGTCTGGCTGCATCTATTCCAGCTGAATCCGATTATGAATGCATAGAGTTGCGAATTAGTAACTACAAGGGCAAATACAGTAATACTTTTTATTTATTTATTTAAGGGGCTTTTTGTGTATTTTTTATTTTTTTGCGTCGAGTGTATTCTGCTGTCTAAATTATATATGTGTATGCACAAGGCCCTACGGCAGGTGTGTCTGACCTGAACCTCAATTCAAAAAACTGAGCTTTATTGCTTGAGGCTTTAAAGACATGGCACTGGTCATAACATGGTTACTAGTGCTGGGCATGTCAAGGGCATAAAGTTAATAAAAACAATCAATCTATACAAGGATGTGCAGAGACTTTCTCAGGTGCAGGGGCTCAGATTAAAAAGGGTGTATCTACATCACTAATAGCTATGGTTTAATGTACTAATTAATCATATATATATGATATATCTATATATATAGATATATCTAGTTATATATATAGATATATAGATATTATTATTATAAAAAATAAAGTAATTAAATTGTATGAAGTAGTCAACTGAACTTTCAAGAATCTAGATATGAATTGTATTTTGTATTTTCATCACTTGGTACTGGAACATCAAGAACGTTGCTTTCAGGGTGCTCAGCAGAACAGGAAACTGCTTGAAAAATTCTGATAAATTATTTTCAAGAGGGTCGGACAGAACTTAGGCTGGGCGCAATCTTGGAAAACTGCCTGTTTGAGAAGTGGATCGCGTGTCTGAAGTCTGCATGTGGGGAGGCTCTAGAGAACACTTTATGCCAGGATTCACCACCGTAACTTAAATGGGTCAGTCTGATAGTGTCTGCACTTTTTCTTTGTAAATTTAATTTGAATCTAAATTTGGTTTCGACAGCTGGACCAAGTTGACCAGCCTACTGGGAAACATCCCAGGACTACTTAAGGCCAGTCCATCCCTTCTCAACCTTATTTTTGGCCTGTCTTAGAGAGTAAAGACATCACTCACTGTCAGGAGACTTAAGGATTCAGGGAACACGCTCTGTTTAAACAAAGTTAGCAACACTGCGAAGCTCTCCTCCAAAAAAAAAAAATCGATTTTTAAGTAACTCAAGTAGCTTTGAGAATCAGTTTGCAAGTGCAATTGTCTTTTAGAATACCCAGCAGCTCAGATGTTTTTCTTATTCCAGATGCAAAGGCATTGTTATTCATCATGTTCGCATAAACACACACTCAGCTTCATTTCAACCGCTGACCTCATTAAACTCACATTTGGTAGCTTTGTGCTGATTCACGTTGCTATTTTAATACATTAAAATCTAATCCTTATTCTGCTCTGCTATTAGTCTTCTAAAATTATATTCATCATCACAAAGGATTAAAAAAAAATCATTTAATTAGAGAAGACTGCCTCCGTGCTGCAGGTCTCGCCTGGTATTTAGAACAATTTATCACTAGTATTGCTGTTTAGAACTATTTAGTGATGATGTGCATGAGTTAAGGATTTCATGTACCTAGAAACCTGATCCATAAACCCAGTAAATCAAATCAGTTTCCCAGACATGTCTCATTTCTGTTTGAGAAACACATTGAGGCCTGTTCACACCAAGAACAAGAACTATAAAAGGGAGGGGACATTGATGCAAGGGAGTGAATGTGCCCTCATGTACCAAAATGTCTTGTTTAAATGCTCGAACACAAATGAATACAAGATGGCAATATATTAACCATTAATTTGTCAGGAATATGGACTGTCTGTGTGTGTTTTTCTCCCCATGTGGCCCCTGTGATCCAGTTTCCCCCATGTGTGATTTATCACTTGATTCACCTGCGTTCGTTGATTACCCCTCGTTACCCCATGCATTTAAGTTCCAATCTGTCCTGTCTGTCTTTGTCCGAGATTGAAAGTCTATGTTGCGCTACATGTGTGTTCCTGCCTGCCCTGTGTTAACCCTTGTTTGGATTAAAGGATGCGGTTTGAGTTTACGCCTCGTCTCCTCGTTCCCAGCGTTCATCTCCATAGGAATCGTGAACATAATGATAAAGAGAGTTATGAAAAGTTTGCTTTCACCCAAAGATATAGTGGACAAGTTTCAATTTCTCACTACAATTTTTCATTGTCCATCTGGTTATTTTTTTGTCTAGGTCGTTTTTTTTTTTAAATGTGTTTTACAGTGTTTAATGTACAGCAATGTTCAAAATCTTTGTTTTAAATGTGCTTTATAAATAAATAAACTAAACTAAACTAAGTTGCAAAGTTACTGCAAATAATAATAAGCATGTACAATGAATCAATAATTGGGCACATATACTGTATATTGGAGAGGAAAGACCATCTGGTTATCTATATTTAAAATGTTTTAGTTATTACACACAAACTGCCTATACTTACTTATATTCTAGTTATCACCAAAAACAGCCTGCCAGAACACTCTGCTACCACCTAACAATGAATATCAGGAAATCTTGTCAGTGCCCTAGTAACCAGCCAGAACACCCTAACAACTGCCTAGCAACCACACAGAATACAATAGAGACAGCATTCTAAAAATGCAGTACTCAAGTTAAAATGAGCTTAAGTTTACACCACAACAATGTACTAAAAATGGAAAAGTTCTTCCTCTGCACTTTTGGAAAGTTTCGCATACAGACAGCAACGTTGTCTAAATGATCCCAGTTCACACAGATACGCAAAAAGGACTAAAAATGCTGTATTATTCATGCCAGGCCAGTAGATGGCAATGTCACTTTGTAAAGAAACACTACGTGCCTGTCACATACACATTCAGCCTTTACACAGAAACGATAACGGTGGTGTTTTCAATAACTTGCACTTTGAAACCCATTTTCAGAAGTTTGAGTTTCCAGCCCCCCAAAATGGCATTTTAATGTAAATGAACAGCCAAAACTTATCAAAAGTTTTCCATTTTTAGTTTCCCCCATTCCACTGCCTGCATCTAGCATCCTAGTATGTTTGAGGCTATGGATTACAGGTAATAAAGTTCAAAGCAAAAATGCCTTCTGTGTGAATGGCACCTAAAACTGTATAACCTTCAAATCAACTTTAAAACTTGAAAAACTTCCAGACAGAGCTCTGTTATACCAACAGTCAAAGTCCTTCTTAAAGAACTTTCCCGGAGTTGTTAAATCTCGGATCTAGTTAGGGGTTCAGTGTTAGTTATAGAGTTATCAAGACCCAAACATTGTCTATGGAAATGAATATAAATGATGTACTGTGGTGTTCCACAATGTTAGATTGAAATATGCATTTGCATCATTGTAGAAAGGGCATAGCTGCTATAGCACACATTATTGATCATTTTAATGCTCCTGGCTGATTTTTAAACAATGGGACATGATCTGAAAAAAACTGTACTGTGGATGAGACCCTGTATAGTGAATCGATTCTGAATCATTTCCTCATTGTTAAGTTCCCTACCTAAAACAGCGAGATTGTTCTGTCTTTGTTGACCTGTAGAGTTCAAATGCAAATAAGACATTAATCAAAGCTGTGAATGAATGGCTGGAACTGTAATGCCAATGTGTACCTAACCTCACATAACTCTCTCTAAAGTTTTCTGGAGAAGTCTGAGAGGAGGAGCCATGTTCTGACAGCCAGGGCAGTTCCTCAGATTTCCCTCAGAGGGCTGGAGAGGTGATGGCAGACAGAATTTGGGTGGTTTGTTTATTTTGTTTTGACTTGAGGGTTCGAGATGATTGGAGGAGCAGAAGCAGGGATTAATAAAAGATTATGTGTCTGTATGCACAGCGGCAAAAGAGAGTGCTGGGAAGCAGACGAGTCGTATCAAAGACCGTGAATTTCAAAAAATCTGTAAACGCAGCTGCTCTTTGAGCATGCTGACATCTGCAATACCAAGTAAACAGTTGAGGCAAACTGTTAGGAAAATAAACAACTCGTGAAAAATATAGAATGAAATTCAAAAGCATACTGTCAAAATACTATGAATTAAACACTGGACAAGCAACTACCAGGTGTTTGAGTTATTCAAAAAGTTATTATTGTTTTGTTTCTCCAATTATTATAATTTTACTTTAATACTGTGTGAAAGGTAATTACTAGAGTAGTTACAATGTAATTACAAGATTTAAGTTTATCTGACACTCTTTTTTGCATAAAATGTATACATATTTAGCATTTTATACATTTTCATTGTTATTTTAGTTTCTAGTTTAGTTTAAAAAATTGTTCCCTTTACATTGTGGAAATCATTTTAATTCCATTTCTGAAAAATAGAAATAATCACATCACAGTTGGTTTTAATAATGTTTTAGATTGGTTGAGATTGCTGATGGATCAAAGAGGGAAAAGGTAAAGAAGCTTTGCGGCTGGTTTTATGGATACTAAGCATCTTCCATATGAGGAGTCTCAGGAAGTGATATGTGATATGGATATGATAGATGTTACACGGTCCATTGAAATTTCGTTGGACAAGCTGAATGCCTGTTATATTCCTCCTGTGGTCATGTTTCATTCAGATCTGCTGCTGTCTCTGGAGCATGTAAGGGAGGTGTTGTGCAGTCATGCATCTGTGTTTCAGTCAGTGGGTGTTTGCTGACGGGGCGTTGTGTTTAATCTTTCCCTGGGGTTGGTCTGTTTTGCATGAGCAGTTCACTCTCTGCTTTCATTATAAAACACCATTAGGCCTTTCGTTCCTTAGATCTGCATTAGGCGTTTATTTATGCCACTAAATGTTTGCAGCTTGTGTCATCATAAACTGAACGAAGTGAATGAGGTGTGAAGCCCAGTGTAACTCACTAGACTTGAAGCCCCATTCATTTGCATTCATAGGCATGTCACTGCTGGAGACCCGACTGACGCAAACTCATGCAAAGACATTTTGTCATCTGCTACATATCAGTTTCAAGTTTGGTGAACTCTGACCTGTGAATTCACATAGCACAAAAATATTTGACCAATGAAGGATCCAGATATCACGGATGACTGACCTCTTGAATTCATGCACTTAAGGCAAAAAAACAAAACAATGGATCACCACACTTCACCCAGTTTATGTGTAAGTGTTCATTTAAGGTAAAACACTACAGAAAATTTAAAACAATTTCCCCCTTGGATATGAATGCATTTTTTATTTTATTTTAAAATAAATATATAGTTCAGTCATGAAACTCTAGATGGCGCATTCTGATGGGATGTTAACGTAACTGATGATATTCAGAGAGTTAAACGACTTGGCACAAGCTGATTGGTTCATGCTGCATATGCAGCCAATGAGCTTACTGCCATGCATTTATATGGCTGCTAGCATTCACTTGAGATTCCTGCAACACGCTTTCAGAGTTTCTCTGAAACCCTCCCCCTTCCCCAGCCCTCCACCTGTATAGATCTGCTACAGGGTTATTTTATATGCTATTTGTGCAGCAGCAGTATGTCTTAAATACTCACGGCACCGTATCGCCATATGCATTGGCAGTAGCAAGTAAGCAATAATCTACAACTACAGCAATAACCAACAGCAGCAGCGTAGCAGATCTGTTCCGCCAAGACCAAATGCATTAACATTGTCATATCCATCACCATGCTAAAATGTTCAGGGAGTTGTCATGATTGAAATGCATTTTTTCTTAGATATAATCGATTAACAGCCCTGTTGCATACTGTATGCAGCTACAGATGATGTTATTCTCTACTGAGACTCTATGTTATATTAGATGTATTAGTAGACGTGTTATGTTCTCACATCTAGATTTCTTCATCATTGACTATTTAAAGTAAAGAACACGTCTACTTCCGTAATGTTTTTGCTGTAAGTATAACGTTCATTAAAGTTTCACTTCATCCAAAAGTTGCGTCTCACTTTCAGGGTCTCAGCAGGTTCCGTAGCCGATCGCTATGAACAATGTTCCTGTGGGATCTCCACACCCACAGCCTCTACAGAAGCGAGCATGCATCCCAGCGGCCCACTCCTCCATCCTCTGCGTCTCCTGGGCTACGAGACTGCTGGAGCCTGAAGCTGCCCACCCTCCTGCACCTTTAACCCTCCAAACAACCACAAACACTGACTCACTGAAGACTCCTCATGCCTTCCAACAAACTGCAAACCTCCACACTTTGTGATTTTAACAGCTTCTGATCGAGGAATTAAAGCAACTGTGAAGCAGAATCAATGAAGTGAGATTAAGAGTGAACCTTTTACACGCTCTCATGATTTTCCAAACCTGTACGACTGACTTTCTTCTTGGAAACATAATAGATGTTTTTGTTGTTGTTGTTTTTTTATGTCTGTGCACTTGTAGTACACTTAAAATCTTAAAGGTGAAAACTTATTCAAAGTAGACAGAATATTTCATAAATGATAGACTAAAACACTAACTCTATCCCAACAATTTGGTATAAAAAGTCTTAAAAATAATTCAAGAGTTTTAATTTCAGAGTCTTATGAAGTGTGTTCAAGTGTGTTCCTTTCTTTACATTCACATTACATTCACACAGCTTCACAATACAGTTGTCTGTCCTGTTTTAAGTGCTCTTTTCACACTTGTCAAACACTGACTGTGTGAATATATTATTTATCAAATTTTTGCCACAGTCTTGCAGAAAGACATAATCCACTCTCTCATTTCTTCAATTAACTGTTTCATTTTAAACCCGTCATCCCCCACTGAGATTTACTGTCTATTTTACCTCATTCTTATTCTGTTGATAGACAGAATTCATCCTCATTTATTGAGCGTAACACTTAAAAAGAGCACAGCTTTCAGTTTCTTTAAAAAAAACCCTGCTCTGTTTCACACCCTGTATGCTCTTCTCCATCTGAGGTTTTTGTAATTTAGATCACATACACTAAATCTCTCTGGACCATCTCTATGGCCTGTCAGATATCTCGCAGTTAATACACCCCGTTACTATTGCTCCTCACAGTTTCTGAGCACACTAGTTAGAGTGTCCAGTGGAGCCTGCGGTGAGGAGTTGTGCTGATGGACATTGTCCCAGTGCGGGAGAGGGTCTGTATGAAAGCTTTGTCCTGTCTTTCACAGCATCACTCCTCTCTGCATGACCACGAAGCTTGACCTTGCCTCTTGGACAAGTGATTTCATCTTAGTTAGATCCATCGCAACACTTGAATCTGTAGTATAATGTCACTACATTTTAAAGGGATAAATCTACGAATGACTTCCCTTGTAAAAAAAACAAAAAAACAAGTACAATTTAGCCTATAACAAGACTTATTTTTACGGAAATAATATACTTTAAAAGAATGGTAATGCTTTAGTTTGGGGACCAATTGTCACTATTAACTAGTTGCCTATTAGCATGCATGTTACTAGCACATTGGCTGGTTATTAGTGCTTAAAATAAAACGCATATTCTGCATGACCATTGTCACGAATCCTGTCCATGGACTTCCGTTCAATCATCACCAGAGGTCACCCTTTCATTATATTGACTCTCGCACTACACACTGTTGCACTATTCTACATATCCCATCATTCATTGCACTTATTGCACACAGCACTGATTGCTCACAGCTGTTTCACTGATTGCACACAGCACTGATTGCACAGCTGTTTCATATCACTCACTCACTATATAACAATCACTCAAACAACCATTCTCTGCCGAGTATTGTTTAGCCTGTACCCTGTTCCTGAGTTCTCGTGGGTTCTTTTGTTTTCCTTGTTTTGCCTTGCCTTGTTTGTTTTCTGATCCTTGCCTGTTTCCCTGGATTTATCCCTCTCGTCTCGGCCCTGTGATTCTATCTGCCGATCAGTGACCTACGCTAGCCCTAGGACTATTCTTGTGCTTTGCCCGCCATATACCTGTTTGCCAATGTTTGACCCTGCCTGTTATACCACGTCTCTTTAAATAAAGCTTGCAAATGGATCCGCACGTCTCACGTCTCGTTCACCCCGTAACAGAATACTCTGCCTCACAAGGATCCAGCGTGGCGATGCGGCAAAATTTGTTAGCCCTTAAACAGGGCCCCCGATCTTTGGAGAACCATATTCGAGAGTTTTTAGCCATCGCTCACTATTCTGATTTACCAGACTGTTTATTGATAGAGTTTTTCTGCGATGGCATAAATCAACCTCTTAAGTCTAAACTTAGACGCGATGGTCCACGTTCGTCACTCGCTCAGTTAATTGATTATGCCTTGTTGATGGTTGGATCTTTGTTTACTGTGGGTGTAGCGGAGGAAGAACGCGACACAATGTCTATGACTGAAGTGGTGGCTGTACCAGAGCACACTCACAAAATGGCAGCGACAGCAGAGCCTGATCGCAAAATGGGACCAGCAGCATCCGTCATGTCACAGCTGCCCATTCTTGTAGTCCATTCCAGTACTGTTGGATCAGGCATGAGTCCAGTCACTTCACATTCATGATTATGGATTCTAGTCGAAGTCCACAACCGTCGTTCCTGTTCGAGTCTGGTCACAGTTGATCTTCCTGAGTCGAGTCTAGTCACAGTTGAGTCGTCACGTTCCAATCCCCAAAGTCCCCCCCACAGTTTATTATCCTGATGTCTGGTCAAGTCCACAGCGGATATTCATGTGAGTCTATCAAGTTCCCAACGGTCTTTATGAGTCAAGTCTAGTCCACAGTTTGATCTTCCTGATTTCCGTCAAGTCACAGCTGATCTTCATGAGTCAAGTCTAGTCACAGTTGATCTTCATGAGTCAAGTCTAGTCACAGTTGATCTTCCTGAGTCAAGTCTAGTCACAGTTGATCTTCCTGAGTCGAGTCTAGTCAAGTTATTCCTTCAGAGTCAGTCAAGTCACAGCTGATCTTCCTGAGTTTCCGTCAAGTCCACGGTTGATCAGCATGATTCAGTCCGTCACAGTTGTTCGTCTGAGTCAAGTCAAGTTACAGTTCATAGTCATGAGTCTAGTCAGGACACAACAGATCTTCATGAGTCAGATCTAGTCACAGTTGATCTCTCTGAGTCCAGTCTGGTCACAGTTTGATCATCATGAGTCAAGTCGGGTCCCAGGAGTCGTTCCCCTGAGTCAACTAATGTCACAGCTTTCATTGCTGAGTCAAGTCAAGTCTCAGTTGATCTGCCAGAGCCTCGTCACGTCTCATCTGATCTCCCAGAGTCTCGTAACGTCTCAGCTGTTTGTCCCGAGTCATGTCACATCACGGCTGATCATCCAGAGTCACGTCACATAACATCTGTTCGCTCTGAATCCTGTCACTTCCTGTCTGTTGCACCCAGATACTCAAGGACTGTTCTTCAGTATCCCAGACTGGCTTCCAGCGTGGAGGACCAACCGCTGGTGTCGGCACGTGCAGCTGGCATCCCTAAACCAGCACTCTCAAACCCTTCTATTCATGAACTCATTCCCCTGTCTGCAACACTTCTCTATGGGGGTTCCGGTATGTGTTATCGGCCTCGTACAGCCACCGCCGTTTGCTAGAGGCAGCGCACCAGCTACAAATCTCCATAGGCTGCATGAACCGCCCCCCCCCCCCGAAACGTCGGTGCTTTCTTCACTTCCTTGTGTGGTTTGGCGCCTCAACAACGCACTTTCAACGCACTTTTTTTTGCATATGGATCCGCACGTCTCACGTCTCGTCAGCCTCGTTACAACCATATTTTAGATCCCTTTATCCTGCCCCATTCCTAAACTAACAACTACCTTACTAACTATTAATAAGCAGCAACTTAGGAGGCAAAAGTCATAGTTAATAGTTAGTTAATAGAGAGAATTAGTCCCCAAACTAAAGTGTGACCTAAAAGTATCCTTAAGTTGAACTGAATAAAATATTTTCAGACTAGGGTGGCCATATGTGCCATTTATATGGGACATGTCCTGGCCATGATTTTTATATTGCCTAAAACATCCAAAGTAGTTTTACCAAAAACATGCAGGTATTGTATATAATCGACCAATCATGTGGCTGCGCGTGAGAAGGGATAACGATCAAGCGATGCAAAAACGCGCACGTGTTCGTTCGTTCAGTTCAACTTGAAACTGCGCACCGATCATTGTATGACACCAAAGTACCACGATAACAATTTGAAAGCATGAGGAGCCGTCTTCTGCTCTCTATGGGGCTGTTTTACACCGGGTCACGTTCAGCTTTTCTGATAAGACGGATAGCAGCCAATCGTGAAAAGACCAGGTGTAAATGCTGTCCGAAACGCATTCGAGATGGATATAAATCTGATCGGTGGTCTGGGCCTCATTCCAGACGAAACTGGACCAGTGTAAATGCATCTGGTTGTTGAAACCACATATGTAAATTTTACTCCTCCCAAAATGTTAAAATAAACTTGTGAGAGCGTGTTATAGGCTATATGACATTATAGTCAGATATGATGCGCAACACGCATCGCAGTGGACGAGTAGCTGAGTATCTCTTCAGCAAGCCGACGTGCAAACTGCCGCGAATGAAACAAAGTAAGACGCAGACGCTCAACACACAATCATCTTCATTAAAATTAGTAAGACAAATTTATCTTTCCAGTGCTGATGCCGCACACTCTCCTATTGCAGTCTTTGATCTTGAAATGAGCTAATTAATAAAATGCAGTGCTTATCTTTTGTTTCCGTTAACGTGAACTCAATTTAAATATAGCGCGGGAATTGAAGATCGGATTTAAATCCATTTTGCGACGACACATTTATGTGGCCAAGTGTAAATGGAAACATTTTAACAAATCAGATAGACATCCGATCAGAGAAAACGCATGAAATTACCAGGTGTAAACAGGCCCTATAGCACTCGTGAAATAATGTCATACAACGATCGATCTGCACAGTGCAAACAGCCAAAAGCTGGATATTTTAGGCAATATAGAAATTCTGGCAAGGGTGCGTCCTCTAAAAATGGCCCGTATGGTCACCCTATTTCAGACACTTAACTGCATGTCAACTGTAATTAAATTAAAATGTTTTATAGGTTAAATGGTAACACTTTTATAATTATACATTAACAAATATTATCGAACAATGAGCAATACATGTTTTACAGTATTTATTAACTTTTGTTAATGTTAGTTAATAAAAATCCACTGTTAATTATTAGTTCAGTTAGCAATGGAATCTTATTGTAAGTAAAGTTTTATAAATTTATATGATCTCTTTTAAAATATGGTTATAGTGAACTGCTTAATGTACAGATAAGCATTTCTACACTGTTCTACATTTCTACACTTAAATATACCCCAGCGCTGGGTTAAAAAGGGACAAACCCAGCTATTGGGTTGTTTGACCCAGCGATTGGATTGTTTTTGACCCAGCGGTTGGTTGTTTTGACCCAGCGGTTGGTTGTTTTGACCCAGCGGTTGGGTTGTTTTGACACAGCTATTGGTTGTTTTGACCCAGCTATTGGGTTTGATTTGACCCAGCGGTTGGTTGTTTTGACCCAGCGGTTGTTTTTTTTTGACCCAGCGGTTGGGTTGTTTTGACCCAGCGGTTGGGTTGTTTTTGACCCGCTATTGGGTTGTTTTGACCCAGCGTTTGGGTTGTTTTGACCCAGCGGTTGGGTTCAAAACAACCCAATAGCTGGGTTTGTCCATTTTTAACGCCGCGCTGGGTTATATTTAACCCAGCATTTTTTAGAGTGTAGTAAACTAAAATATACTTTAATGTCATTTTATTTTCATGAAAAAAATTGTGTCATGTAGTTAAAATATGTTTGTAATTACACATTTGCAAATATGAAGTTGCATATATATTTGCAGTGTAATATCGAATAACACTACAATTAAAATTGTTATCAAGTACTTTACATGTGCTTTAGTATGTTAGTCAACATTCAGTTTAAAGCTTGACAAAAATTTAAAATGTACATTAAAATAACTGTCAATCTGACATTATTACAAAGGGCACTTTGTTAAAGTGTACTTTAGTGCATTAATAAACATGAAAGTGTATTCTCCCTAAATACATTTAAGTGGCTTTGGAAACAATTAAGCACACTTCTTTTTCAGAAAGGTTACTCTGCATTATTAAGCTGGGATAGCACAAGTAAAATAACTAACTATCATGACTACCAAGCTTTTTTGATGAACATTCATGAATTAATTTACTTTTGTCAACAGCTCCATCAGATATCATATTTACTTTGGCCGACCTGCACACACAAGATTGTGAAACATTAAAGGCAGCAAAGGCTATGTTATGCTGCCTTCAAAAATCAGCTAAACAAAGGCATCTCAGTAGGCAGGATGCTATGTGAAACATTGAATTCGGATGAGTCTTGATGCATTCCTACCACTGTATACAGCCAGAGAAGGCAGCATTATCCATCTTTCAGACAGCCTTTGGGTCCAGCATGCATGTATTATAGGAAAATAATCTTGCACTAGATCTTGTTTTCCTTCATGTGGGTTTTAATAATGTATGTCAAGCAAGTGCGTGTTGTCAAGCAAGCGAAATTCAGCCTGCTTAAATATGTTTGCACAACAGCGATATTACACTTACTGCCTATTTCTAGTGCTTTGACTAACACTGCCAATCGTTTTTAAAACCAAATAGATTGCATGTTTTTGTGTTTAATTAAAAAAGTTCATGAAGAAAGTTTGGCTCTTGACCCTGGTAGAGGGTCTGAAGGAGGAATATGTATGCCGTTGTCCTCTGAAAGGTATCTGATTAAAACACACACACACACACACTTCATCTTGCAAAGGATCATTGCTATTAGTCTATTAAATGGCAATTCACTAATTAAAGGGACTCTGAGTATAATTACCAAAACCTGCCTCTAAACCACATTCACACAAATAAATTCAGGGATAGACCTGGCAAATGGTAAATGTCTCTTCGGGGGCGTATTGTAAAGGCCAAGTTCATTCAGCGTGCAAGGAGAAAACATGCAAATAAGCAGGAAACAATTCAGTGTAAAAGTAATAAAATCCATGGTAATGGATTTATAAGATCTGGCTGGCTAATGTATTGATAGTTCTATTAGCATCTAAGCACCATCATAACACTAAAGTTAAATATTACACAAAACCAGCTCAAGGCTACACAAATTAAATGAAATTGTCCTGAAAAGTGTGTTGTGCCATTCAATGCTGTAGCTTAAAAGCCGTGATTGGAAGAGTGGGAAAAAAATACTTTGGCTGAAATATTTAATGTGAATTTGATATACTCACATATTGGGGATAATGGCCATGTCCACAGTATCCACAGTTTTACATTTATTACAAACAAATGAGGTCAGACAGGGTGACAGTCTGCCCAGACTTGCATCTGCAGCCTCACACACACATATCAGTGGTGTCCTCAGTCGTGGGACAGGCGTGCAGGTTTCACTAAACACCATTCATAGAGCAACATCTGGCCTTGCTATTTAGAAATTAATCCCTGTGTTAAATACATCTGTGCTTTAACCTGATACATGCATGAGAGGGAGACACAGATGACGTTCACTATGTTTTATTCCCTCGCAGTGATTTATTATTCCACCGGCATGCCTGCATCGTGATTAAATCCTGTCACACACATGTCACCTCTTTTGACCCCTCATGGATCACATGGAAAATCACAGCTGTTTAAATCACAGTACATCCAAACTGGGAGTAAAAATACCAGGAAAGAATTCAATTCTTGATTTTTGTGCACTATGTTTATATTTTTATGTTGTTTGTCAAAACGTAGTTAATGTGTGTAATAGATTGTAATGGATACATACAGCCTGGTCTCATTGTTTATGCATAGGTATTAGTGCATAACGTTTACAAGCCCAAAACATATATTTTTGTATGTTTTGATTGATGATGAAATGTACAATTTAGATGTATTACAATATTTAAAACGTAAAATTCACAATACTTATTTACACATTTACAGCTAAAAAGATATTACATGTTGGTATTTACAGCTAAAAAAAAATTAAAGATTTACAAATCTTTTATATCATTAAGATTTGTATCAATGCATTTTTATCATTTTATTGATAAGTGATTTAGATTTTTAGACCCTTTAACTTACCCCCAAGCTTAAACCTACCTATGTTATGGTGAATATAAAAATTTATAAAACGTAATACACCGAAATATGGCCATTTTAGTAACAATGTACACTGTCAAAAATGTTAGTGTGAAATTACAGTATACTGTACTCCAGGTTTATAACTGCAGTAATTTCACAGTGGCACTTCTCTTGTATCTAACTGCACTCTCAGAAATGTATTGTAAACAAACAGCATCATACTGTGTGTCTACAGTGCATAAGTACTATGAAGGTTCCCAGCATGCAATGCAGAATGAATAGATCATGCTGTAGAGTTTTTTTGTTTTATTATTATTCTTGTTGGTTTTATTTGTGCTACTGAACTTGTTTTTGGTTCACTTTTAGCAGTATGTGTTGTTGGTTTATTTTGTAATGTAAAGTGTTGTTTTATTTGTTGAGTGTTACCATTTTTGTGTTTTATATGTTCAGTTTTGATGTCACATCTTTCAAAGAATATCTCGGCAGTTGCTTCACTATTGTGACTATCCATCCACAAACAGTTATGAATATGAAATTAATTAATTAATTTATTTCTGTAATGACAACTCTCGGAGGGATTGGCATGGTAATGTACATGACAATGTTAATGTATTTGGTCTTGGCGGAATAGATCTGCTACGCTGCTGCGGCAGCAGAGCAAGTACCGAGACTTGCTACTGCCAGTACATCCACAACATGCTGCTGTGAGCATGTAAGAAATACTGCTGCTGCACATATAACACATATGAATAACCCCCATATAGCATACATGAATCACCTCGTAGCAGATCTATACAGGTGGAGCTGGGGAAGTTGGAGGGTTTCTGAAGTGCGCTGCAAACTGCTACAGCAAACAAAAGCCAGGTATTTGAATATTGAGCAGCGAGCTCATTGGCTACCGATACAGGAGAGAACCAATCAGCTGCCATGTGACAATGATGTCATTAGGTCAGATTGAGTTAGACCTATCGGACTGCGCCATCTAGAGTTTCATGCCAGAACTCTGTATTTATCCTTTATTTAGCCAGGAGAATCCCATTGTGACTTCACAATCTCTTCTTCCAGGGAGACCTGGTCAAGACGGCAGCACATAGAGTTGCATACAAAGATAACTACAAGAACAAGGGTTCTCATACACAACAATTAATAAAAATAAGATCATGAAAAACACTTACAAGATTCCTTTAAAACCGTTTGCAAAAGACATTTAAAAGTACTCAGGGATGGCTGTGTCTGATGACTGTTATTAATAAATCTTCATGCTTAAATAATGCTAAAAAAAAATCTTCATGTTCATGCTAAGAACAGTTAGACCAGGGGTGTCCAAACTCGGTCCTAGAGGGCCGGTGTCCTGAAGGCTTTAGCTCCAACCCCAATTAAACACACCTGAACCAGCTAATCAAGCTTTTACTAGGCATACTAGAAACTTAAAGGCAGGTGTGTTGAGGCAAGTTGGACCTAAACTCTGCAGGACACCGGTCCTCTAGGACCGAGTTTGGGCAGCCCTGAGTTAGACTAACTTAAAGTCAGGCAATTATCTTATTTCATATTCTAGCTTGTCATCATTTTGACAAATGTTTTAATTTGTCAAACTTCTGACATGACTAGACATTTGAATATGCGAGGTTACAGAGCCCAAACAAATGGGATCACCAATCACTATTATGGTGACTTCAAAACAATTACAGCAGTAAACAACTACATTTCTGACAGTGGCACAGATAAAGACAACTTTATAATGTGAATTCACAGTATAACAAGAGCAGTAAATGACTGTGATTTATCATCATTCTGCTGTTCATCCAGTCATTTGTAAGAAAATGACCCAGCATGCATTGATTTCACAGCAAATTTCTGACTACAGTAATATATTGTCAAATAATACTCTTTAATCCTGTAAATTCTTGCCAATTTTTTTTACAATGTGGTATTAAAAACATTTATATTTTTATAGTCGCTAATCCCACTCATACATCTAAACCTAACCATAACCAGTTCTTAAAAAGGTGTACAGTATAAAGAAAGAGTGCAAGTACAATCACAATAATTTATTTACTGGAAAAAATTTCAAAAGTGGTACCAAAAGTAATCCAAATGACAATGCGCTGCAGTCGCAGTCCTCTCTGACCAAAGTCCCTTTAAGGCAAGTCATTTCACTCGGCGGCCATCTTTGAAACGCCTCTCGGGCATGCAAGTGCAGCTCCTGTCTCTTTGAATGGGGAAACATCAAATTCTCCAAAATCTGTTTGCCAAGCTTATGATTAAATTTCATATTTGAAATCACCAATTAAATAAAATCTGACAACAACTGTCTCATAAATGTTGTTTCTTTTGCTCAAATAGCATTAAAAAGCTAATTTTTCTTAGGCTAGACCAGCCAATGCGCATGCGCAGTCCTAAGCAGAACACTGACTGTTTCTATAGCAACCGGGACTTTATTATGGCAAATAAAAGAAAAGAAAAAAGAAAAGAAAGATATTTTTTATTTCATTTACGTATCTTGAATTATTAGTATGCACATTAAAAACTTCCAATATAGAAAAGTCTTGTCGTTAGTCACACCGCCTACATGCATGACGAAATCTGACGTTTATTACTTCCCAGCGTTGTCTCTAGGGTTTCCTCCAACACTCAGCTCAGATTTACTTTTTTCTTTGCTGTTTTCTCTTTCTGGTTCCCCTCCTCTCTCAGTTATCCTATTCTCTAACTTTGTAGGTGCTGCGAGCTGTAATTTGTTAGATCCTAGCTCTTTTTTTAATAAAGTGGAGAACTATAACGGAGTGCCCCTGCCTTCTAGCCAGATAGTCCCTGGTGATGAATAACTGTTGGCATTCTCATTGTGAGATATTGCAATATTGCGGTGAAGCTACATGATTTTCACTCGGTGAGCATGGCATGAGCATGATTAAGGTCTGTGAGAATTTTTACTATTGTGAAACAGTTAGGCATGACACCTACTAAAGGCTAGTTCAGGGCAGCTTATTTGATGAAGTTACGGAAAGTCACGATCAATAAAACCCACTGTAAAAGGGAAAGAGAGGGACATTGTTTTATTGTTAGGTACGAACTGAACAAGATTAAAAAATTTGCTTTAGCTGTACAAGAGTCTGCACCACCAAAGTTAAAGCTATAAAGAAATACATCAGGCTGATGCTATATTTCAGCATTTCTAACACATGAGAAATTAATTATGATGTTCAGATAGCATTGGCTACTAGCTTTGTTATGTAAGACTAGCTGTTTCGAAGGACATACTCCAGAACTCTAAGTTATGATTTGTCACCTCTGAAGCCAGAGGTGAGCTTTCAATAAAACTAAGTTTGGTTCAAGCGGGGAGAAGCATCATCGATGACAGTTAATCATGTGGGAATCCTGTGCACAGGAATCTAAAATGAAAGTGCACTCTACTGGATTCACTGCATGTCACATCCATGACACAGACTGGAAACACTCTGAAAGTGTGTTAAAATACAATATGACAGCAATCCCTATGATCATCTATCAACATCTCAGGGACAGAGTCTGGCTGAGCTGAAATCTCACTGTGACCAACCAGTGTAGTCAGTATGACTAGTGCCTTGCAAAAGTACTCAGACCCCCTTTTTCATTTTATTTTGTTATAGTGCAGCCTTATGCTAAAATGTTTACATCCTTAATTAATTAATTAGGTATGATTCAACAAGCTTTGCACATCTAGATTTGGGAGTTTTATGTCACTCTTTTCTTTTAGAGAGCATTTTTTTCTAGAGATGTTTGATTTGGTTAAAGTCCAGCCTCTGGCTAGGCCACTCTAGGACATTTACAGAGTCCTCACTAAGCTACTCTGTGTGCTCTGGGTCATTGTCCTGCAGAAAGGTGAACCTTAAGCCTAGACTGGGGTCTTGAGTTTTCATTAAGGACATCTCTGTACTTTGCTGCATTCAGCTTTTGCTTCTATCCTGACAAGTTCCCTAGACCCTGCTCCTGAAAAATGCCCCCGCAACATGATTCTACCATCACCACTGGGATTGTATTGTGCAGGTGATGAGCGGGGACTGTTTTCTCTAGACATGACGCTTGAAAATGAGGTTCATCAGACCAGTAAATCTTGTTTCTCATAGACTTTTTTTGCTAATTCTTGCAAGGTCTTCATGTGGCTTCGGTCTGGCCACTCTCCCATTAAGCCCAGATCACTGTTGCAGTGATGGTTGTCATTCTAAAAGTTTCTCCCGTCTCCACACATGATCTCTGGAGCTCATTCAGTGTGACCATCAGGATCTTGGTCTCTTATCAAGGTCTTTCTTCCCCTATTGCTCTGTTTGGCCGGATGGGCAACTCTAGGAAGAGTCCTGGTTGTTCAAAACTTCTTGCATTAATGTTGTTAGTTCACCCAAAAATGTAAATTCTGTCATCATTTCCTCACCCTCAGGTTTTTCCAAACCTGTATGAATTTCTTTCTTTTGCTGAACACAAAAGATATTTTGAAGAATCTCTTGTAACCAAACAGTCTCTGGTCCCTATTGACTTTCATAGTATTTGTTTCCATACTATGGAAGTCCATGGCTACCAGTAACTTCCCCAGATCTTTCCCAATTCTGTCTCTGAGCTCTACAGGAAATTCTTTTGACCTCATGTCTTGGTTCTTGCTTTGATATGCATTGTCAGCTGCAGGGCCGTGCGCATGCCTATTGGCGAAATAGGCAGCTGGTTCAGTCAACCACCATGACGCTTACTGTGAGAAATACTGCAAGTGGAGACATGTATGTTATATAATGATTTACTGTAATAACTAATAATAAAACAGAGGAGTGAAGAAAATAAAGAGGGGAGTTAGCATAATAGCTAATCCTGTATCCTTGATATTCCTGCACATATAAGTTAAGAGACTATTTCTCATAGTCTGTGTGTGTGTGTGTGTGTGTGTGGGTGTGTTGTGTGTGTGTGTGTGGTGGTGTGTGAGTGTGTGTGTGTGTGTTTTTGTGACAAATGAGGACATAAATTTGTATAATGACAAGGGTATGACATAGGTATTAAAAGGAGAAGGTGACTTTTCAGGACATTACCCCATGTCCCCACTTTTCAAAACGCATATAAATCACACAGAATGGAGTGTACTGAAAATCTGAAATAGCACAAAGTCTCCTGTAAGGGGTAGGTTTAGGGGTAGGGTTGGTGTAGGGCAATAGAATATACGGTCTGTACAGTATAAAAACCATTACGCCTATGGAATGTCCCCCTGTTCAAAAACACAAAGTTTGTGGTGTGGTGTGTGTGTGTTTGTGTGTGTGTGTGTGTGTGTGTGTGTGTTTCACCTCAAAGGTCCATGTCAAAATTTTTGCTAAACCATATGCTACTGATTACAGCTCCAAGCTGTAAGCTCTCTCATCATTACAGATTTCAGTTCTTTTCTCTTCCATTTCCTGCACTCTAACTTGATCCCCACCGGAAATGAGTACCACACAGCTTTACAATTTTGGAATTGCAGAACAAAGCTTTTGAATACTATGGGCTTCCATGTATTTATTTAATAAGTGCCAAACTGAAAAAGAAAGAAAATGAATCATAGAGGGATGAGGAGAGAGAAATGCAAATAAACAGTTAGGCTTCTTAGATGTTCTGAATGATGCAAAACTAAAGAGGATAGAGCATTTGTTGTGCTGGACCTACGATTATGGAACATACTGCCTTGGGATATTAGATCTGCTGAATCAGGGTCTTTTTTTTAACTCTCATCTAAAGACTTATATAATTACATTTACCTCTATTATTTTTATGGACTGTCCTTACAATTATATATATATTAATATAAATACTAATATAGATAGATATAATATGCTAGATATATATATATATAGGTACATCTAAAAAAATTAGAATATCATGAAAAAGGCCAATATTTTTTTTTCACTCATTTCAGAAAGTGAAACCCATTTATTATATAGATTCATTACACATAGATTGAAATATTTCAAGCCTTTATTTTTTTGAAATTTTGATGATTATGGCTTACAGTTAATGAAAACCCAAAATTCAGTGTCTCAGAAAATTTGAATATTGTGAAAAAGTTCAATATGGGAAAATCATGGTGTCACACCCAAATCAGCTAATTACCTCAAAACACCTGCAAAGGTTTCCTGAGCCTTTAAATGGTCTCTCAGTCTGGGTCAGTAGGTTACACAATCATGGGGAAGACTGCTGACTTGACAGAAGTCATTGACACCCTCCACAAGGAGGGTAAGCCACAAAAGTTAATTGCTAAAAAAGCTGGTTGTTCACAGAGTGCTATATCCAAGCATATTCATAGAAAGTTGAGTGAAAGGAAAAAGTGTGGTTGGAAAAGGTGCACCAGCAAAAGGGATAACCGCAGCCTTATGAGGATTGTCAGTCAAAATCCATTCAAGAATTTGGGGGAGCTTCAAAAGGAGTGGACTGAGGCTGGCGTCAGCGCAATCAAGAGCCACTACGCACAGATGAATCCTAGACATGGGCTACAAATGTAGCATTCTCGTGTCAAGCCACTCCTGAACCAGAGACAACGTCAGAAGCGTCTTACCTGGGCTGTGGAGAAAAGATGGGACTGGTGCTCAGTGGTCCAAAGTCCTCTTTTCAGAAATGGAAGCAAATGTCCAGAGTGCTGGAAGAAGAGTGGAGAGGCACGAAACCATGTCTTGAAGTCCAGGGTGAAGTTTCCGTCAGTGATGATTGGGCTTCATGTCATTGCTGGTGTGGTCACTGTGTGTTTTCTGAAGTCCACAGTCAGCAGCCATTTCTACCAGCAAATTGTTTTAGAAGCAATCATGCTCCTTCTGCTGCAAGCTTTATGGAGAGCTTGATTCATTTTCCCGCAGGATTTGCAACTGCCCACATGCCAAAGATACCAAAGTGTTCAGGACCCATGCTGTTATGTGCTTGATGGCCAGCAAATCGCCTGACCTGAACCCATAGAGATCTATGGGGTATTGTCAAGAGGTAGATGAGAGACACCAGACCCAACAATTCAGATGACCTGAAGGCCGCTATCAAAACAACCTGAGCTTCAATAATGCCTCAGCAGTGCCACAGGCTGATCACATCCATGCCACGCCGCACTGATGCAGTAATTAAAACAAAAGGAGGACCAACCAAGTATGAGTGCATAGAAAGAACAGAATTTCAGAAGCCTGACCTTTATGTTAAAATATCCTTTTTTTAATGATCTATGTAATATTCGAATTTTCTGAAAACCACGAATTTGGGTTAGTATCTGTAAGCTAAATCACAAAAATTTCAAGAAGAATAAAGGTGAAATATTTCTCTGTGTACTGAATCTATATACATATGGGTTTCACGTTCTGAAATGCTGTGCAACAATATTGACTTTGTACATGATACTCTCAAATGTTTTGAGATGACCTCACGATATACTCACTCACCCTCACCGCAGTCTCCCTATACTACTACGACACACCCGCTTTGGCCGATAAGCCCACCGCACACATAATGATTTTAACCCGTCCACCGATTCATGCTCATCACACAGCTCCGCATTATGATAAAAAATACACGGGGAAAAAATGGAACGAGCCATCTAAATCATGGTTTCCTTTGAGTACGTCACATTAATTGGTTTAGGTCTTGGTTGTGTTATTTTTTAACACGCGAAGTTCCCAATCAGCCATTACTCCAGTATAAAGTGGCACATGATCCTTCAGAAATCACTCTAAAATACTGATTATTTCAGGGTGGAAACTGTTGCTGCTGCTTAATATTTTGATATGATGTAGCGCTGCTTAAAAGTGTGCTAAATATTGGCATCAGTAAGGTAAAGGTGTTGGACACATTAAGGTATATTCTGTTTTTGAAAGAAGTTCTTTATGGCGTCATCAAGTCTGAATTTATTAGATCAAAAAAACAGAAAAAACAGATATCAGCAAGGATGTTAAATTGATCAAAGTAATGACTTATATTGTTAAAAGTTTATTTTTTTTTACTTTTTAATCATCAAACAAATCCTGAAGAAAGAAATATCACAGGTTAAAAATAAATATAAAGCAGCACAACTGTTTATAACATTGAAAATAATAATCAGAAATTAGAATGATTTCTGAGGAAGACATACATTCAAGAGATGATTGAAAAATGGCTATTTTTGCTCATAACATGAGAAAGGTTATGATAGAGATCATCATCAGGGTGTGATGAAGGTGCCTGAAATCTTTGAAGTCATATAAAATAAAGATATAAAACACCTTTTACACAATAACTTTGTCGGAGGAATGTAACGACACAGAGAAATGAATTTGGACAGCAATGTCTCACCAGTCATGTTCCAACAATTTGCTCATCCACCATTTTCCCCCGCTACTCCTCTTATAAATTTGGTCTAATTTGTTCCAAAATCAACTTACAATAATAATTACAGTTATTTGCTACCATTTCCAAGAAACATCTTTGGAAAGTCAAACGTGTCTGTGTTTGTTGTTCTATGTTATGTTAGCTTAACATGCTAATTGGTTAACATGCTCAAATCGGCCTTTGTTTCTAATGTAGCTCTTCAGCTTTCAGGTTAACCTTAAGCTTAATTATCAGTTAAGTTAGTTTAGCATGCTCATTGTTTAGCCTGCCAGATATTGCTTTTGTGTGTTCCTTCTCACATTAAAAGCTCTCAGTGCAAATGTGTACTTTACGTGGCACATATGGTAAGTTGTGAGCACCTGACTGTTTGTGGGTTTAACGGATATGTGGCACATTGTATAGCCTCTGAATGTTCCCTGCATCATCTGACGTGCTTGCTTTCTGTGACTTCCTTTCTGTGACTTCCTTTGTCCCATAATGCTGCTTGCAGCTGTATTTTATTTCCATCAAGATTTTGGGGGGTTCAAATCTCTGTGAAATTAATGCAGTAATAGTGAAACAGAATGTCCAGTGAGGTTATTAAAGTTATGAGCATGTTTGACTTGCATAATTGTGTATAATCAAACAGAGCCACTTGAGCGGTCTCTGAACACCAATGGGAGTCTAATAGAGCATGACAGCTTGATTGCAGTGCAGGCAATGAGACATGCTATTATGAATAATGTATCTTAATTATTCTTACTCTTCCTTGAGCTTCCTCCCAGGTGATAACACACACCCAAGCATGCATTCTTATTTATAGAGTCATTATAGCAGGCATGCCAGGGGTACATTTGCATGCATCAGTATTCATGGAGCTCTATAAATATGACTCCTTTTGTCAGATAACAGCTCTGCGTCCAATTTAAGGTGTGCATGCTGGCATGAAGCAGCGATTTTACAGCAGATCCTGCTGTGATTCAAGGAAGAGCGTTATGTGTGGCTTTCTCGCAATGTAGAGCATAATGGAATAGGGAAACTACGACCAGAAGAGGTGGATGTGGAGTGGAGGCTAGATAAGGGAACATCAATTAGTCGTAGTGTGTGCTGTGTGAACGCAGACTGCTCCCAGGCGGGTGTCAGTCATCCAGTTGTGCTCTACTGCTGTGGAGACACTGTCCTGTCCTCAGCTGTCTTTTCTCTCAGCTTGGATTTACATTAGTGAAAGCTATAGATCACATCCGACGTCGATATGCTGACAGCATAGCGATGTGTCAGGGGAGAGATCATATTATTTACGGATGCTCCCTTTCGCGCTTTGTATATTTCACACCTCATTCTTCGCGACCCTGGCGGCTCTCTGTAAGATTTCTGTCAGTTTTCTGTATCTCGGTAGGTAGCATCAACCAGGACACCCAGTGAAACCACGATTAAACAGTAAAAAAAAAGTAAATCATGAACACCCCATAAATCTGGGGGACAATATTGCCGTACCTAAAGTTCAAGTGGAGCGTAAACTTGCTTATAAAAAAAGATAAGTTGAGACAGATCATATGTTTGGAACTTAGCCTCACTTTTACTTTTGTAGACAGCCTGTTTTGATTTATTTCAGAAATCAAATAACCAACCAGCCTCTGTTGTGAAAAAGAAGTACGCTTTAGCATACATTTAAAAAGAGTACTTATTCCGGGGGACAACATATGCTTAAATATACACTTAAATGCACGACTGCACTTAGCAGGTATGGATGCTTCTTATTTATGTATTGGCTCTGTTAACTGCAATTAAGAAAATTAGTATGTATTAAATATATATTAATGGTAACTAGGGCTAAGACGTTTAGAATGTGCCTTTTTGACCAATTAAGTAGTACCTAAAGGTTAACCTATTATGTCCCTTTTTGCAAGATGTAAAATAAGTCTTTGATGTCGCCTGAGTGTGTATATTAAGTTTTAGCTCAAAATACCCCACAGTTAATTTTTTATAGCTTGTTGAAATTGCTGCCACTTTTAGGGTATGAGCCAAAACTCGCATTTTTGTGCTTGTCCCTTTAAATGCAAATAAGCTGGAGCTCCCGCCTCCCTTTTCAGAAGAGGGCGGAGCTTCAAGATCTCATGCTCTGGCATACCAATGCTGGCCTTTGCGAATAAACATTCCCCTATTAGTACAAACCTGTTATCTTTACAGAAAACATTCTCGGTTTAAAAGTCAGTCATCTGTTTGTACTGTGCATAATAAATGCACGTTTAAATGCGGAGCACGGCGTGATAAAAAATAACGACATAGCTGGTCTCATGGTGCCTTTGCGTGCTATCACAGACTTTATAAGTTCCACTTGTGATTATGAGCTCGACAAATTCAAGCTGTCGACTGAACTGTGAACTGACCCTCGTTTGTGAGGCAGTACTGCGTAAAATGATTAGCACAAACATATAGGACTTTTCAATTTTTTTCCGGGACATTTCCTTCGAAAATGAAATGCAACCACTGTGTCCTCAGCGGCTCAGATGGAGGGAGTCTATGGAGACTCCAATGTTTGTTGGTGCATCCAACACACGACACTTGTAATGCCTCTATGGCGCTGACATTGTATCTCTCCAGCAGCTACAGGAAGAAAACAGTAATGGCGGACTGCTGCCTCTCACTCACTGTCTATGCTAATAGGGCAGAGAGCGACACAAATATGGGCGCGGGACGTTTCACTACGGACGTCAACGTGGGAGACCCTGGAAATGTTATGGAGATTACTGTTCGGATATTAGTGGGATTATGAAAAATGAGGGGGTGGTGGATTACCATTATAGGCTGGTTGTTTTCACACACCGCGGCCACACAACTGTGTGCACACTCTAAAAGTGTGTATTTTTGCATAATAGGTCACCTTTAAGGTTATTTTTATTTCCATAATTACTTTTGTTGAATATAATGACATGCTTTAATGCTTTTGGATGGTTTGAATGCGTAAAATGCAAGTTTCAACAGAAATGCCATTAAAGTGTATGTCATTTATTTAATTACGCATTTGTAATGATGTAGTGGCAATTTAGTAAATTTAAAATATATTAACTTTAAAGGTAAAATTAATAACACGCTAAAGCTTTAATATGTCAGCACAATAAAATAAGTGTGCAGGATGACAAAAAAAGGTAATTATAAACTTTTAAGATTTGAAGTACACTACAAGTGCACATTTAATACAATTAAGTGCATTTCTTTTTACACAAGGGGCTGAATATCGTATAGGAACTGCATATTATTTCTATATAACATCCTAACATAAGCTTTTACCAAGGTTCCGGCACATTTCATCACAGATTGTTTTGTGATCCTGTCACACCGTGTAATCCTGAGAGCGGGTGGAAAATGCTCATGAAAACCAAATTATGACAAAAGCCTTAGTAATATCATAAGGGAACCATAGGGGGGAATGAAATATTGTCTGCTATATGTGCCTTTGACAAGTAGAGTACTGTTCAGGCAGGGAAACTGAGCAGAGCTTGAAACAACTGAATCATTAATTCATTACATGTACAGTTTGACGATTAAGAAAATGACCTTTCATGATGATCTGGGTCCTATTTTGCATTCTGTTGAAGATGTATGGTTAAGAAACTGATCTCATCTCAATACAGAATAGAAGACCACACTGGTCTTATCTAAACAGAAAATTGTATGATTTAAAAAAAATTCAACAAACGAATTATAATGTAAAATGGAGAATATTTGCACCCCACTGTATATGTGTGGTGTATTTATTTAGGTTGTGTTATGGAGACAGTGAGCACATTGTCAGTGGAACTAAAACTGCAAAGCAATTAGAGTAGATTAGTGTGCTGCCACTCTTGGGAAGGGAACCTAATTAACCGACGTGTTCTTTGTCCTTGCTGCTGAATTCTCCTTGATACATTCCCCAATGCAGTGAGAAAGGAAAATCCCTAGGTAAAACACCTTTTCAAACTACTGTTAGGCTGGCATTTTACTGGACAGTTAGTTAATCAAAATTATAATAAATAGAAATACAATGAGATGCTCTTAGGTGACAAGTGACATTTGGTTACCTGTAATTGCATAATTTACTGGGATTAAATGACAAAAAAAATAAAAAATACTGTACTATGAAATGTAGACATGCATATATTCTATTAAATTATATCACCACAGAACATGGGAATTATGTGGAATTATGCATGTTCATGTCATCCAATTACAGGTAACTACAGGTAAATTTCTAGTCTGTTTTATTGCCGAGTTCACACTGCATGATTTTAGCCCGATTTTTCACTCGCCGACAGGTTTTACGAATATTATGAAATATTTGGCATGCTAAATATCAGGAGCTGTCGGCGATTCACAATCACGCTGTGTGAAATGAGTTCTGACTGAAAAACACATCAGCGATGACCTACAGCCAATGAGAGACCAAGATACAGGACAGCGGGAAGTTCAGGGAGGAGTTATATGAAACGTAGTTTGCGGACCAGTGTTGCCAAACGGATTGCAGCCGGTTGTTTTTTATGTCAGCAGGCTGAATAATGTGGTATTTAGGCCCTGGAATGTGAATTGTACCAGGAGAACCCTGCCAAAAAAAAATTTATTTTACCCCCCGAACGCGAATTTTACTGGGGGACCCCCTCGAAAACAATTGGGCTATTTTCAGGCTAGTTTTGAGTAGTAATATTTGTTCGGGTTTTGTAGCGAAAACCTGGCAACCCTGCACCAGACAGAGCTGTCGGCGATTCTTCCTATTGTGAAGTCATGCAGTGTGTAACCTCCTGTCACCGATCCATAGTGCAATGTGAACACAGCAGCAACTGAACGCTACCCCAGATAGTCACACAGTGTGAAAACAACGGCAATCTGACGAGTTTGAAAATCGTGCAGTGTGAACGCGGCATAACTTTTTTGACTAAGTTTTAAAGTTGACATTTTTCCCCAAGGTTTCATTTGAAATCAACTAAAATGGCATCTGCTTTACCAGTCAGGTGTATTTCTGTTTGATGTGTCATTATATTAGAGGCACTGTTACTTGGTGCACTTCAATATTTCAGAAGAGGATATAGATGTGAATTAATAAAGTAATTTTGCTGTCAACAACAAAGTACTTTGTTGGATGGATCCATTTGCAGTTATGAGTGCTGTCATAAAAATGTATAATTTTTATACAAGAGCAGCTAAAAAAAAAAAAAAAAAAAAAATGAATAGAATCTTGAGTTGTCAGTCACAATGGCTCCAACCGAAACCTCAATGTAAGTCGATGACTTAGCAGACAATAATAAAAAGATAGCTGCTAAGGAAACTGATGTCAGACAGGCTGCAGAGGCAGAGGTTTCGAGATAACTAAGTAAATATTTAATAACTGGTTGAGCATCAAAAGACGTTAGCAGATATTAAGCAGACAGTCTACTAATTCTCTATTGACTACTAGTTGACATGTAGTTGCAAGCTTACTTATAGTTATAGTTACAGATTTTAAAACCGACATTTAACATCATAATCCTCCAAACACACACACACTATGATTCAGCGAGACCGCGAGACCACCCACCGGTGGTAGAATAATTTTCACAGTGAGACGAGGTCTCACAGAGACTAGCAAGATCATACGTGACTTGCGAAGAGAAACAAATGAGGGGATGATCAATGTCAACAGCTGGTTCTCCTGGCGTGAGTATGTTTGAGAAAAAATATGAGAAAAAAGGTATATGGGCAATCGTCTTTCTCAATACTCCACTTTCGTGGCATGTTTGTGGCTGCCAAGTTTCAGCTATAGAAGCACACAACATCCGGTTGGTGGACCTTGCTCGCTCTCATTGGCTATCGCGGGTATGATGTCAGAAGCAGCCCCTGATCAAGAGTCATGTGGGATTGTGGGGGCCCTGACGCGATCGGGAGCAGTAAAATAATCGTAATGACACCATACACTTGAGGATTTTTTGGACAAAATCAGGCCACGCACGCCTGCCGGCTACTTGTGGGTGCAAATCGGGCTCAAGATCTGGCTTAAAATTTTCAAGTGTGTGGCCAGCCCAAAGTGGACTATCAAAAAAAAGTATTACCATTCAATGCATTGTTAGAGAAATTAACTAGCTACTCATGACACTTTCCCAAAACTGTAGTAGCATGGTATCATATGCGTCATTTGAACCATGTTGGATTAACAATATAAACAACATTAATGACACAACACGCAAGTGGTGGAATAATAACTTCTGCTAATTAATCGTCAAGATCGCAATTAATGTCACATTATTATAGTCTGTTTACATGAACAAATCATGGCTGTTCACTGTTAAAATGCATTATGTAATTGGCATAGACTTTACTCCAGTATATATGAGGTTTCTTCACAACCTAATTTCTCAAAAATGCTGCTGTAAAGAACATGTCTTCTGCTGACTGTGTTACTATTTTTGATCCCCACCATTGATGTTTGATTCATCGCTGGTTCCAACTTATGTCATAATGTGGGGTTCCCTTATGCATATGCACGTAGAGGTGTTGATGCTAAAATATATAGAATGAAATGTATATTTTAAAATAACAGATAAGGAATTGCATGTCCGCTTGCTTATTTTGCACAAGAGCACGATCTGTATAAGTCCACGTCATAACAAACGCTGCTTCTAACCACAGGTCAAGAGCTGCAGTTCCATCCACACAACTTTGCAACGTTGTTTGTGAATGATCATTGGAACTATGGTTTTGGCAAACACTGAATCGTTGAATTGTGCTGGTAACGACCGAACTTGCGACCACAGTAACAATGCTTTTTGGAAACACACCACTGTTTGACACGGTTTCATTTGACGAACACTTAACCACTCAGAGGATTGTGGGATACCAAAGGAAGCAAAGGGTTACATCTATGCTGTTTTCAAAAACCCGCCAGGTGAAGGCATTGTAGTAAACAAGATGTTAAGGCTGCAATAAACGACACGACTTTTGCACAGATTTGGACAAGTTGATGCTATATAATAAAAATCAGAGCCAATTTGTGAATTTTGGGCAGTTGAAGTTGACAGAAATTGTGTAGTTCATGATGGGCACAGACTTAGATTTTTTAGGATCAGACTTTAATTCCATCTGGTCAGAGAATATAAAAAACTAGCCAGTTTTAGAACACACATTGTTTTGATTTGTCATGTGTCTCATAGCAACGAGGCACTTGTTTCCATGTGAGGTTGTTGAGTTCCTTTCCTGCCATTTCCTTTCTTCTTTCCCCTCCCATTCCTGCTTGATGTGGGCTTGTCCTGGATGTTGGATGTGCAAATGCTGGGATGGGTATTCCACCAGACTGCATGTTTAAGTTATGTTTTTCAGCTCTTTCTCATCTCAGTAGAGCTGCAGGTAATAAAGCAGTGTTCTGATTGAGGTGGGCACATCATCATCATCATCATCTATGAGTCCAGACAGTTATGAGCCCACTGCAGCATCTCGCCTGCTTGTTTTATAAGAGCTCTTGTACTGCACTCAGCCACATGAGACCAGCCTCCATGCATACATAAACATAACAGGACGCTCAAGTTGATTTTGGTCTATCAAAATATTTAGTAATACACTAAAAATGTAATTGACACGATGACTTATACAAGTTGAATGAAGAAAACTCTTTTATTTCTGAATTAAATTTCATGTAGACACTTTTGAGGGGTGTACATTTATATGTTCAGGTGGTGTAACTGTCCAGAAATACATGGCTATGGGCTCATAAAATATGTTTAACCATAAAATGATTTTTTTTAAAAAGGGATAGTTCACCCAGAAATTTTGTCATCATTTACTCACTCTCAATTTTTTTTTCTGTTGAACAGGGGAAAAAAAATTGAAGAATGTTGGTAACCAAATAGTTGCCGGTAGCCAATGACTTCCACTGTTTTTTAGTTTTTTTTCATGCTATGTAAGTCAATTGCTACCAGAAGCTGTTTGGTTACCAGCATTCTTGAAAATATATTTTTTTTATATCTTTTTGTGTGCGTGTGTGTGTTCAACAGAATAAAGTAACTCATACAGGTTTGCAACAAAATGAGGGTGAGTAAAAAATAACAATTTAAATTTTGGGGAGGAGTATCCCTTTAAATCCAGTTTATTAATATACAGATAAATCATAATATTACCACCAACGTAAAATAATAAATTCAACATATGTACATCCACAATTATTTGTTACTAAAAAGGTTACTAAGGTCTCTAAAGCATAAATAGCATTGTGTGAGGAATTGAGCAAAATTGTATGTAGGAACAAATGCAGATTATGGTGGGTGTTCATGTAAGTTTGATCTGTGAAACTGTGCCGACCCGCATACCTCTGCACCTAATTCCCTTCCCTAGCTAATATTTCAGTGCTGTCAACAAAACACTAATGAATGAGCTCAACGTTAGCATGCAGCACCTCAACACAAGATAAAGCCCTGTGTGACGATGCTGTACCAACCACTAACACATAATTACTTATAAATCATAAGCTGCTGGGCAATACCGTCATAAAGTTTCTCAGAACTGTGCACAGAGTCAGAGGCTGCATGCTCTAGTCTCGCTCTCTCTCTCTCTCTCTCTCTCTCTCTCTCTCGTCTCTCTCTCTCAGTCTCTCTCTCTCTCTCTCTCTCATCCTCTCCTCGCTCGCTTCTCCTCCTCTCTCAGTCTCGTCTCTCCTCTCTTCCTCTCTCCTCTGCCTCTCTCCCTCCTCGCCGCTCTGTCTCTCTCTCTCCTCCTCTCTACCTCATATTGGGAAATGAAATAAATAATTAAAATTCAGTGTTTGCCAAAGCACGGCATACTGTCAGGAAATAGTGCCAGAATTCTTCAGGAAAAAAAAATAATTTAGTTTTTATTTTATTTATTTAATCATGTAATATCTTAAACGTTGAAGAATACATATTATTCCTTCTCATTAACAAGATAAAGTAATGTTTGAAATCATGTACCATAAAATAATTCATTTTATTTTTATTATTAAATACCAATGACTTATACTTTTAAATTTACATAACATAATATAATATAAACTTATAGAAATATGATAATTAATAATAAATAGTCTAATAAAAATATTTTTATAAAAGAATTAAAGTGAATTGGTAAAATTGGTTAAAACATTCAACCACGTTTCACCATATCAAACAAGTTAATTCATGTTACACTGCAAGTGTTTAAAGAATGTGAGTTTAAAGAGTTTATTTAAAATAAAAGCTTTTTTCCCTAATAAAACCTATTACATGCAATGCGGTCCTGCTGAAATTCCAATGAAAACAGCATTTCAAAAATGTTTTCATTAAAACTGTATTGTCTGTCAAATAAGTTTACTGCTATAAGTTCTGTATCTGTGATTAGTCATCTTATTCTGAGCGAGCAAACTTAAAATCTCATATAAATAATCATAACTAATTTGTCAATGTGTGCATTTAAATCATAACACGTAACTCAATTACAGAGAGATGAAATGGACTGAGCTCTATGCAGATGAGATATTTCTACTTTGCCCACATTAAAAGGTTTGAATGTATTTCAAAAATGAGAGTTATAAAATATTCACTGCATGCATAATGGCTGATCACATATCTTACATCAGAGTCATTTTCAAACTACTGCGATTCGTCTCATCTTTATTTGTAAATCTCTGTACAGCTTCTTGTTTGTGTCAGAATGACTTGTTTGTGCAGTTGCAGTGAATCATGACGTTATTGATCGTAAGATCAGAGCGAGGTTATCCTGTGGGTCTAAAGGGTCAGCTGGCTGGAAATGAGACCACCGCTACGGGCCAGAGAGTCTAATGAGTAATTAGTGCCAACTCTGGGGATAAATTCACTTCAGTCACTTCTTATTTTTGCTTACTTAAGGCCTGTAGGATGATAACTATAAAGATAACAATAAAGTTATCAATATTAAACGATAAAGGCACAGAGAAACGATTTCACTGGAATTGCTTTCAGAATGATTTTTTTTTCCATCTGTTGAATGATAAAAACACTGAGACCCAATCAGAATCAATCCTGCTATAAAAAGCTGGAGACTTTAAAGCAGCTGACGAGCGTGCCGGTGGAGTAAATGCTAATGCGCGACACCTGCGCCACTCACCGGTCTCGAGTCCCACGGATGAGCTCCGGAAGGATAAAAGGAGGAGTGACGACAGTGAAAGACGACAGAGGACCAGGTCTGGATTTTATTTTGTGTTTTGTGTGCGGCAGCCGTCCGCGAGGGGCTGCCGCTTTACTTTCATTTTGTGTTTGTTTATTTTATTAAAGTCTTTAAATGTTCGCCAGTTCCCGCCTCCTTCTTCCCGAGACCACGAACTTTGTTACATTGGTGCCGAAACCCGGGAGGAAGGAGGGACATGTTGCCAGAGATCCCTAACCGCTTTGGTGAGTCCGCGGTGCCATCGAGCATGGTGGAGCAGTCTGCCGCCATGGACGCTCGAGGCGGTGGGCTGGAGTGAGTTGCCGGGGGGCGGACGAACTCGCTGCCGGCCGCCTGGGCTGTGGAGGGACAGCTGCTGTCCGTGAGGGAGTGGAGGAGTCGCCGCCGTTCGCCTGAGGCCTGAGCCCTTCTGGCTGTCAGCCATGTGGGAGTAGTCAGGGAACGGGGGACTCCTGCCGTCTTCCCAAAAAAAAAAAAAAAAACAAAAAAAAGAAACAATAAAAAAAAAAAACCCTGGATGAGCCGTCGCCATCTCACCGGGCAGCAGAGGAGTGTCGGGCCATCCACCGAGGGCTGTCCAGTGCCGCCGCCTGGCATCGCGGAAGAGTTTACCCAGCTGGTGGAGGGCCGAGTGGCAGTGTATCTGGGACGGAACAATAATTTTTTTTCTTCCTCTCTCCCCTCTCTCGTCTCTGTCTCTCCTCATCCTTCCATCTCCTTTTCTCTCGCCTCGTCTGTCTGTCCTTACCCCCAGGTATGCCGCGGCCGCCGTGATTGGCTCCCCCAGAGGGGGGAGGGGGGGAGTAGAGCGCAGTCTCATGGGTACCACCCGGCCTGCGAGGGGCAATGGGGGTATGTGACGAGTGGGGCGGGGTCGAGAGCCGTGAGAACGAGCGAGGCCGGTGGAGTAAATGCTAATGCACGACACCTGCGCCACTCACCGGTCTCGAGTCCCACGGAGGAGCTCTGGAAGGATAAAAGGAGGAGTGACGACAGTATTGGACGAGAGAGGACCAGGCCTGGATTTTATTTTGTGTTTTGTGTTTGTTTATTTTATTAAAAGTCTTTAAATGTTCGCCGGTTCCCGCCTCCTTCTTCCCATGACTATGAACTTTGTTACATTAACATTTATGTAGTGGAACTGCGTTTAAAAAAATGACTAGCTGTGGAACATGCAGTGTGGATTACTTGTGGATTATTGTGATGTTTGGACTCTCATTCTGACGGCACCCATTCACTGCAGACGATCCATTGGTGAGCAAGTGATGTAAAGCTAAATTTCTCCAAATCTGTTCTTATGAAGAAACAAACTCATCTATATCTTGGATGGCCTGAGAGTGAGTAAATTGTGAGCAAATTTTCATTTTTGGGAGAACTGTTTCTTAGTTTACTAGTTTGATTATGTTAAAACTGTGTGTTCCAAATCAATGGAAACTTGACATGCAATTCAAATACATACATATTTACATTTAGACCTAAATATTGTTTTGAGTGTGTGACTATCATTGCCTAACAAAAGCGAATCAAGTGTTGACTGAGCATCAGCATACACAAACACACTGCATGGTGTTTGGTTTTAATAGCAGACCTCTGTGACTTACTGTACACCTCAAGGGTCACAATATGCCACTCAGCTTTACAAAGCCCAATCATCAGACTCATGACTGGAACAGAGCCGGCTGACTGGACCTTTCATGCAGTGTGGATCAGAGATTGTGAATGAACAGACCGAACATACTGAGACTCTGACACTTGTTTTCCTGAGGAAGAGAAAATCAATTGGAAAGTAACTGCAAACAGACCTGGCAATGAGCAGCAAAACACAACTCCATGCATCAACCAAATAGAGTTTTTCGAGTAAAACGCAGGGAATTCCACTCACATTTGATTTCAGTAGCTAAGAATACAATAGCCTAATAAGCATAAAAATACACACTAACATTGGGTGAAATGTCACATTTAAACCTGCAAAGCCTGACATATGAAATAGAATAGTTTATTGAATCTATAGTATCATTTGATACACCAGGATTTTATGGCTCAGATATAGTGGGAATATGGAGACTCCAAACTCAAGGAGGGGAAAAAAACACCTGTTTTATTTAGAGGACTAAACTGAGCAAAAATAAGTAATTTGGTGCAGTTGCTGATATTTATATTGCCAAAAAGTGAAGATGAAAGATTAATTGAAATTCTGATAGCTTGTACTGTATTTTGTACTTTTTCCAAAGAACAATATATTTATAATGAACATTTCTCGCTTTGTCCACCATCTTGGATGGATTTTTTCTTTAAGATAGATTTATAACAGAGTGGAAATTTTCTGCAAAAAATTTAAAACCCATTAAATTAAATCCATTTTGATTAGCCTGGAGTCCAGTGAAGTTGTCTCCAGATGCATTTGTGTGATGACAATAAAGAGGTTGTAACGTGACATCCGTGTGTTTAATGAGGTACAGCAAGGTTATGGATCAGCATGCAGGAGATTTGGAGGCATGTGACCTCAAACATGTATCAGCCGCACAGCATTCAGTGACCTCTGAGTGACTCAGCATGAGAGTCTGCTGTAAATCTGTCAGTCACATGTTTGTGGGAGCAGCAACATATGCTTCTGTTGAGCTGCTGTATATTATCATATTAGTCTTATTACTCATTCTTCTGTATATTTATATTTTCTGTAGGATGTTTTGGCTTGACCTAAACCTGTTTTGACACAGTCCTCCTAAAGGCAGAAAATTTTGCTTAAGTTTAGATAGATACCCACAAGCATTTTTTAAAAGTTTATTATGCTAATAATGTTCACACTGTAGAAAAAAGGGTATTATTATTATAATATTATGTGCTTTGTACTGTAATATTTTCTCATCTGTGAATGAGGCATGAGGTAATCTTGCAGCGATGCATTCAACCCTCCATCAACGCCGTCTCTCATCGTGTCGCTGGTTAGCCTCTGCTCTGTCTGTGCGCGTTCATGTGTTTTGGAGGAGGCGTGGCTTTGGAGAGTGATTTGCAGTGAGGGTGGGATCTTATGCTTTCAAAGCTAGCTTGCTATTGCTAGCCTCTCCGAAATTGCCAATCCTACCTTTCAGAAAAGTTTTTTAAGACATCTACAGAAGTGGACTCACCCTGCAAGACATGTACTTCCTGTAATGAGTGTGCCAAGCAGTTCCACTCTCCAATTTTTTATTTTACTTTATAGGAATTGCTGGGAAATTATGATGAAACCAAGGGAGAGGACCAGTGACTGGGCATCAAAAGCAGTTCTGTATCAGTATCTGTATAGCAGTATAAGGCCTAGTGTGTGCTGCAGGGAATGATGGGATTGGGATTAACCTGCTTTCAGTCTAGTGTTCATCTTCATTCAGAGAGCAGCTTTAATCCAGATCTCGCTCCTCTCCACCATCTGGCCCATAATCCCACCCCCTTCCAGAGCCAAAGTGACGTTGGTCGAACGGTGCGAAAGTCTGTGATTTTCATTCACCTTCTTGCCTGCCCTCATTCTCACACCATCATCATCATCATCATCATCATCACTCGGTCTCTTTTCCAGGAAGAGCATCGGCAAGTTACCGACAGTAAACAACATCAGCACTTTACACAAACTGTGGCCCATTAGGACTGAATCATGCTGAAAGTTTCATGAGCTCTCAACTTCTGCTATAATACGAAAACAAAATGAAGTTTAAAGCATCGCAGCTATTCTGCTACATTACAGCGTTATGTGACAGCGCCAATAAATTCATTTCTGCAGTATCTACACTTATTTTCCACAGCCATTTCAGCCAAACACAGAGGAGTCGAGTGCTGACACTTTTATTCTGAAGAACTTTTTTGCTCGAGGTTTATATTCATTGTGATTTTATTTATAAGTCATGACAATTAATCAGGACCAGATATCAGTGGAAAATTTGCTTGTACTGCTTCTCTGTTTATAATACATCTGTGCAATATGAGATTGTTCAAATAAGATTCAGTTGTTCAATAGAAATTGTGCAATTGTTATATATGACGCTGGACCACAAAACCAGTCATAAGGGTCCATTTTTTTCAATTTTTCGAAATTGAGATCTATACATCATCTGAAAGCTTGGACAACTTCATTTAAAGTTGTTCAAATGAAGTTCTTAGCAATGCATATTACTAATCAAAAATTAAGTTTTGATATATTTACAGTAGGAAATTTACAAAATATCTTCATGGAACATGATCTTTACTTAATATCCTAATGATTTTTGGCGTAAAAGAAAAAACAATAATTCTGACCCATACAATGTATTTTTGGCTATTGCTACAAATATACCCCAGCGACTTAACTCTGCTTTTGTGCTCCAGGGTCACATACATAAAAATGTCAAACATACCTGTACTAGCTATTATTGTGAATAATGAATGTGACTGGGATTATTAAATATATTGTAATTGTATATTGTGTAGCAATTTCATAAATCCTTACGTAAACAAGCAGATATGACAGAATTTTGATAACCACAACAGAATTGCATAATGAGTTTGTAATGTAATTTATGGAATGTCTTTAAACCCCCAAAAAATAACATTTAAAAATGGTAATAATAGTTTTAGTGCTGACCTGAAGTTACTGCTTGATTACGGCACCATAGACACCCGGCAGGCCAACAGTATGAAGTTGTGATGCCTTGTTAAGGGGGAACCCGAAATCCAAGGTCAAGGACCAGGGGAAAATGTCACAGCCTTAATTTGGAAGCGCTGAGGCTGCACCCAAGTGGCTCTCCCGCGAGCGGTGGGAGCTGATTAAAAAGGGTGAAAATAGCTTCCAGAAGAGCTGTTGAGTAGAGTAGGGTTGAGAGCGCTCCTGTACTCAGAGGTCATGTTCACCTAGCACATCGTTTCTCTGTTTCCCACTGTGCATTGACAAGCCAGAGCCTCCAGGCTAGTTAATGACCACTTCATATAGAAACCTCTCGCCCAAGGGATCGTATCCATTATACGCGTCACATGCTTGAGTTTGCTCTACCTTATTTGACCTCATCAGAAATCTGTGATGGTTATCCAAATCCAAATTAGTCAAAGTATAATTTCTGCTTCACTGCTGTGATCAAAAAGGACTGTAAAAATAATGATGCTCAAACAATCAGTGCCATGTTTTAATAGCATCACTGTTCTAAAACCTCATGCGCTGACTTGATGTCTGCTTCTTAAAAAGGCAGTATCCTAAATAAATAGAGGCTCATTTTTGATCGATTTAGAAAGTCCTACGTACTGTAGGCAGCAGATGTGCAACACTATTCCAGTACTTACACTTTTCAGCGGGAATCAACATATTTATGATTTACTTTTACGTTTATATATACTTATGTTCTCGTAGGCAATACCATTATAGAACCAGAACTAAAATGTGCTGCTGACAGTTATAGCTCCACATGCTAAACATGCTGATTACACAAAACAGTAACAACTTTATATTGGTGAATTTGAAATAGTACTTTTTCTTAAACTTGGAAATAGTGTTTCTTAAAGTCATTTTCAGTGTGTGCATTCCTCCTTCCTGGATAGTTTGATTGAATTTGTGCTTGCAGAGACCTCATTAAAATCTCTCAGATTTCAATACAACACTAAAAATCTTATTATGAAATGGATGGTTTCTATTCTTGATTCTGATTGTCATTACAGTATCCTAGCTGTACTAAAATTGCAATATAATAACAGTTATCCGTCAGGGGGGTTACAGGCACATTGCAAAACCTTTACTTTTTAGTTACATTTAAGTTTCCAAAAAGAGTCAAAATCAAAGAGAATTCATCTCTTTAAGAGCATTTAAAAGAATAGCATTCATTCACATCTCATTATTATCACTTGCTGTTATTGATTTAAAATAAAGTGTAACCGATATTTTTAATAAACCTGGGAGGTTTCTGTCCCTCCATTAAAAGTCTAGGTAACCAAGACTTAAAAGATGCAAAAAAAGGTCATGAAAGCATCATAAAAACAAATCTATATGAATCAAGCGCTTTAACCCAAGTCGTGTGAAGTGATATGGTCACGTTATGCATAAACATCACACATTTCATAATGCCTTTATGATCTTTTTGGATCATCTACAGTAAGTTTTGGTCACCTGACTTTCACTAGAGGGACTTCTCAGGTTTCATTAAAAATATCTTCATATCTGTGTTTAGAAGATTAAGTCGATAACATGAGCGTGAATAACTGGTGACAGAATTTTCAGTTTCGGTTTAACATCCCTTCCATCCAAACGGTTGTTGTGGAGTAAAAAAAAGGATGACAATTCTTCATACATCCTCCTTTTGTGTTCCACAGAAGAAAACAGCACACAGGTTTGAAACAACATGACGGTGAGCAAATAATGACAATTTTTATTTTCTCCTTTGACAAAAACACTGAAAATAGCATGACGTGTTGCTGTGCAGCTCTACCGCAGGGGTGTTTCCTGAAACCGCAGGCCCTGCCGCAGCCTAGCTGCTGGCTTTGAGCTTGTGTGTGTGTGGGGGGGGGGTTGTGCTGGGGCTCTGAGAGCTTTGAAACAGGCCTCACTGTGATGCTGCCACCCTCACAATCATCCCGACATGTGGCGAGGTGGATCTCTCCGCTGTGAATTCATGAATAAATAACACCACTGGAGGCTTTGACAAATGAGGGCTGATCAGACGAGCGCCTTGTCAGCTCAGCAATAGGGCGAATGGAAAGAATGAGTTTGAGAGAGAAAGACAGAGAGGCATGGGAAGACCAGAAAACCAGAAAACAAGACACTTTTGAATAGGATAGTGGGTGATGAAAATCCCAGGGGCGTATATACCTTTTTTTTTTTTGACTAACGCTCAGCGTGGCAATAAAATTTTCGTCCACTTACTTTAATTTTTAAAGGGTTAGTTCATCCAAAAATGGAAATTCTGTCATTAATTACTCACCCTCGTGTCATTCCAAACCCGTAAAACCTTCATTCATCTTCGGAACACAAATTAAGATATTTTTGATTAAATCTGAGGGCTCTCTGACCCTCCCATGGACAGCAAGGTAACTACCACGTTCAGAAAAGTACAGATGAAGCGCAAAGTTTTAGTCCCGTGTGACATCCCAGTGGTTCCACGGTCAACGTTTCGGAGCTAACGATGAATACTTTGTTTTTGCGTCAAAAGAACACAAAATAGCGACCTTTAGGTCTAATAAAGTCGTTATTTTTGTTTTTCTGAAGCCTTCGTAACGGTAAGTTTTGCCCACTGATTCACACGGACTAATTTGGTCTATCAACACTTGTACTTTTTTCTGTGCCTTGATCGTGGTAGTACGTTTGCTGTCTATGGGAGGCTCAGAGAGCCCTCAGATTTCATCAAAAATATCTTAATTTGTGTTCCGAATATGAACTTACGGAGGTCTTACGGGTTTGGAACAAAATGAGGGTTGAGTAATTAATGACAGAATTTTCATTTTTGGGTGAACTAACCCTTTAAGGTCCAATTTTCGCTATTAACAAACCATAAACTATGACTTTTGCCTCAATAAACTATTATAAACTCCTTAAATTTAAAACGGTTTTATTAATAGTTAGTAAGTTTGTTGTTAGGTTTAAGTATTGGGTAGGATTAGGGATACAGAATATGGTCATGCAGAATATGTGCATTATAATTACTAATAAACAGCCAATAATATGCATGCTAATACACAAGTAGTTAATCGTGAGAATTGGTCCCTAAACTAAAGTGTAACCATTTTTTTACACACGTTCTTGAGACAGTTACTTTAAGTATACCATTACATGGAAAGTAATGCATTAAATGCTACTTTTTTGTGGCGTTACTTTTTGTCACCTTAGCCTGGTTTTTTTTTTAAATAGCGTTTTGTTTTGTTTTTAATATAAAAAAGTTATATTTTTGGCAACTGTAAAGGCCCATTCACACTAAAAGTGAAATAAATAAGCTACTGGCTGAAGGAAGTGCCTCTGCACCTCACTCCCAATTTCTCTCAACACATGGACAGGAGAGCTGCCAGCGAATAAATAGGAAAATAAAGTAACTTGCGTTACTTATTTGAAAAAAATATTACTTTACTAGTCACTTGAAAAAAGTTATTTGATTACGTAACTCACCTTACTTGTAATGCGTTACTCCCAACACTGCTTACCACTAATGAAACTCTATTTCATAGAGCCCCTAAGGGGATAAAAAATTATATTTTAATACTTTAATGTTCACTCACCTCACTCGCATTCGCCTGCAAAAGTATTGTGTTCCAATGAGAAACTTCACATTTATTTGCACAACATTTGCGCTCTCTCACGAAGGTATTGTGTTCCCCTGAGAAATATTTGTTCACTCGTATATGCACTGAAAAAAAAATAGTTTTTTAGCAAATGCAAATTTTCTGTGGGGAACACAAAACTTTTAAAAGAAAATGCATTGCAAGGCATACAAATATGAATTTTAAAAATATGTATGTTCCAATGATGATTGAATTAGCAAGGGTTTTATTCATTTTTACACTCAACATGCTACAAGATATTACAAAACAGAATGAAAACAGATTACACTGAAAATATGATAAACATGGCATAATAAATAATGACAAACACTGAATTCTCACATTTGCTTTTTCTATTTGCTGTAATTCCAATTCAACAGTGAAACATTAAAGATTCTAAACCCCACACCAGATGGCACACATCTGTGCTTTTTGTAATTGTTCTGTGTGTCTCAGATGGAAACCATATCATTGGAAATCTGCGAGAAGTTCCTTCAAGTGTGTCTACCCTTGAAAATGTTAAAAACTGGTTCTGGTGTTTCACAGTATTACAACATAAATGTTGTTCTCATCATATTTTCTTAAGGGGGAGTGAGATCTAATGATCCATTAGCTGTTAGACGTATGAGACGATGTAAACATCATCCATCATGACTTCACAGGCTGTCGTGTTAGTCGTGCCCTCATCAATGACCTGTCAGAGAAGGCCAGCACATGATGGAGATGAGCAAAGGTCATGGGTAGCAAGCTGCTACTTCCATCTAGTACATCATGTACATTTTTTTGTACACAAGCACATTAAACAGCCAGCTTCAAAACACTTGAGGAGAAAATGAGCAAGTATATTCCTTGGTTTTGGATATTTCAGTACTCAAGAATGCAAGTACAGAGAATGCATACAATTTCCTGGAGGTGTTCTTATAATTGTAAAAATCCACCCACTCATTGTTTTATAATCCCAATAGATCATAAACAATCTCTCCAAACGAGCGGTTCCAGATTTCTCCCTACATTGATGTCATACTAGGGAAAAGTCCCTCCCATTTGTGACGATCTCTGCCCTATTAGCATAGCCCTGAGTGAGAAGCAGCAGTCTGCCATTACTGTTTTCTTACTGTAGCTGCTGGAGAGATACAATGTCAGCGCCAAAGAGCCATTACAAGTGTCGTGTGTTGGGACCAAGCCAAAACCTTTCACCGGTCCTCTCCTCGTTAACCCAACACGAAGTGACGTAAACTGCAATTCCTCGATTGGCCGCTAAAGCTGACCAATCGATCCAATCCCATAGACCCCCCCCCCCCCCCCCCCCCCCATCCCCAATGTTAAAGCCCACTTAAGCAGAAAAACAATGTTTTTACAGAAATGAACAAAAAAGTGGTTTGGTCCTGTTTTTAGCCTATTTGCCTTCATGACAAACTCTTGCAGTGGGGGGGGGTGGAATTTGTTTTTATTAAACATCATTTCCGTTTAAAGTATATTAGCCTTAAATTTCTCTGGCATAAATTAAGGGCGTGGCCACTTTGAACGACGCGGCTGTGCACCACATCGAGCAGCAGGCGGGCATGGTTTTTTTCAGCAATGAGTTCTAACCCACGCAGCGTGGCCCGCCGCCTTTTGCCCCTTTTTTCTTTCGATTATCCAAGGACGTGCGGTGACGCGCCCCTGCCAAGATGGCGACGGCTGGCTCCGCCCACTTTTGAGCTTCAAAAACGCTCTTCTGAAACCTACGGGGGACGTCACGGACATACTACCCTCCTGTTTTTTTTTTTTTCAGTCTCTGTGTGGGGACGCACCCAACGAACTAGGAGTCTCCAATAGACCGCTGAGGACAGCGGTGGTTTAATTTATTTTCGAAGGAAAATATCCCGGGAAAAAACGGAAAAGTCCTATATTTTGTGCTAAGCATTTTACAAAAAAACACCGCTTGCCTCACGAAACGATGGTCCCCAGTTCAACGCTGGAGCTGGCAAGATTGCTCTTTCTGAAGAGGGGATCGATACCAACACCTTCGTGCTCGAACCGCAGTTTTTCCAAAAAGAGCTTTCTTTTGCACTCTGTAAGACTATTTGGCTAAAACTACCATTGTTCCCCTGTTTTTTCCACTGATGCCTGCTTTGCCTTCACGGCTACATGAATGATCCCGTAAATAGGAATGTTGGGTAAGTTAAAAATTGCATACAGAAGCAATTGGGTTCCGACCTGCCTTTGAAATTTTGTCCGAGCCTCAATAAATGTGATAGCACGCGAAGGCCAACCATGAGACCAACTAACAAATCGTTATTTTTTTAAAACTCGGGTGCCAGTGCTCCTCCGCTCTGTGTAATTGTTTGTCATAAAATGCACAGTTGCGAATGCACAGTAGTAATCAGAATTGCGGGATATTGTTCCTGTTTGTTGTTGCCGGTAAATGGCCGGAGCATGAGAGTAGTGAAGCTCCCGCCTCGTTCCTGAAAGGAGGCGGGAGCACCAGCCTCATTTTGCAGTTTAAATGGGACAAACCCCCAAAAACGGGCGCATTTGGCGCATACCCTAAAAGTGGCAAGTTTGAACAAGCTATAACAAAAAATATTCTGGAGGGTATTTTGAGCTAAAACAAAACTTCACATACAACACTTTGGGGAACATCAGAGACTTATTTTTACATTTGTAAAAAAGGGGCATAATAGGGACCTTTAAAATGTTGCAACATAGTTTTTCTGTTATGCAACTATAAATAAAATATATACTTAGCAATAAAATTAAAAAAAATGTATTTTAAATAAAAAATAATTTTGTATTTTTATTTTAAGAATAAAAAAGCCTAATAAAAACCCTCCCCCCCCCCCCTCAGTAGTTGACTATATGTTAATGCACATCAACACTTCATTGGAGCTTTTTAGTCTCTGTCATTATGCACATTATTGAGTTTATGCAGTTCCTGGAAATATAAATATATTTCAGTAATTGATGCTGAAACTAGGACATTGTAATTGATTATTTCTTTGACAAACATTCTGCTGCTGTTCTGGTTATTTTTTGATGTCCAAATTTGTGTAAAATGTCAAACCTGAAGCAAAACCATTAGAAAAGCATTGAGCTACAGCATGCTGTCTACACACGCATTAGTGAAAAATCCCAGTGTTGCATTCAGCCAGATTTCTTCACACATCCACCCACTGCTTTTTTATTTGTGTGTCATTGAACAATCTCTGCAGTTATTCCGTTAGCCCTTGATCTGTTGTTATTGCTGTTTTTACCTCTCGTTGTGTTCCTTCCAGCTTCACCATCCACTATGGCTGCTGCATTATGTATGAGAGAGCGAGAGAAAGAAAGAGTATAAAGCAGCGGAGAGGTCGCTGTGTCGTTCATAAGGGTGCTCTTGCCTTTTTGTTTTCTAGCGGACTGCAGCGCTGAACTTCGGGTCAATAACTCAAGCCTCGGGCCTCGCTCTGCAGGAAGGCCAGCACACATTACCTCCCTATTACTCCCCCACTTACAATTACCATTAACGACTTTCTCCCGCTGACAAGCGATCTCTCACTCCTTCCGCAGTCTGCTGCACTATGCTGTGGGGACTGCGAGAAATCCCAGGTTCATCATGCTGGAAAGAGACTGGACCTACAGTACAGTAACAATTCACTTGTTGGTCTCAGACTAGAGTCACCTTTCATAGACGAAGAGAATAATGTTGGGAGAAAAATGAAAAAAATAAATTTCTATTACTTTATTATAATGTATTAAGCCAATGGATAGCCTAACCCTAACCCTATGCGCATCAAACTTTGTTTTTTTTTATCACCCTAGATTTTAGATTAAAATATATATGAATGTTAAGGGAAAGTGCAGAAAAAGGTCACCATTTATTTTATTCACCATTGCAAATCACCTTATTTGTAGAAGCCTTGGCATAAAAACGTCATAAAAACATAATTCAATATAATAATAATTCATCAAGAATTAATTATGACATAAAAAGTATGACATACTATTCCATATTTATGAGATAAAAGCCCAAATTATAAAATGTTAAGTTATGTTTATGATAAACATTCCATCAAGTCCCTCAATAAATACAGTATGAGGTCATTAAAGCTGCATGTATATTACCTATAAAATATTTAGCAACTTTCCTCTTGGAAAAAGTCATTTTATTCTGGAAGAGAGCAGCAGGACCATTCGTTTCACAAAAGAAAAAGAGGGTTTGGAATGACATGAAGTTGATTTAAAAAGAATTTTAGGATGAGCTATCCCTATAACTGTTTGTATTAGTGTACTATTAGATTATTTCTAAATAAATAAATAATAATAATAGGCAGAATAAACTGTGCAGTATGCATAAGGAGCTATCCCGTTTTTTTTTCCCCTTCCCCCCTTTTTTTGGTTTGTGCGCATAGTCATTGTGTAATATTTTTTGCTTGTCATGTTTGTGTCAGAATAACACTCGTTGGCTTGCTTCTGAATCACAAATGGGATCAAACAGTTGTTTCCACTCAGTGCTGGTTTTCACATTAAAGCTGAATATGCAGTGGGCACTATTTGAGACAGTTCCGCCTCTGTAAGCTCACAGGCTTTATGTAACGAAGATTCCTCCATGCAGTGTCTTTGGAGACTTTCTTATTGCTTGTCAACCATTCAGAGTAAAAGAGGCATCCAATATGATGTAACCTCTGGAGTTCAACACAGGACAGAGTCTCACCTATTCCAAAGATGTTCCCGAAGGAAAAGTGGCATGCAAGCAAGAAAGTGCAAATGGTAATCTCCCCTGATACTCACATATCTCTCTTCACTCAATCACTGAATGTTCTCAGCCTCTCCTCAAACGCTGACAGCAATATGGTGTTGTAATAGGAACTGTCTCGTGTGGAAAATGGAAGCTCAAATATTGCTTGATGCATACGAACCAATGCAGTTTGTTAAGCATGCAAGACTGAGCTTCTCTTTACCATATCTGATGAGCTCTATGTGTGTTGATGTTTATTGATATTTAAATAAAATTTGTGCTTCATATAAATGCTCTCATGAATGAGTCTCTTCAGAAGACTTGGATTAAACAGCTCAATTCACATGGATTACTTTTTTAAAAAGTCTTTATGAAGCTTGAAGATTTTAGTTGGTTGGACTTTTTTTTAATTTCCATAATATAAAAAATCTTTTCATTCGTGCTTTGAAGATGAACAAAAGTGGGACTACAGAATTTTTGAGTGTACGGTAACATATCACACTACAACATTATTACAATGTAACAGGCAGATGAAAACTCAGGATCAATGGAAAAACATGCCTGTGGTGACATTTCTGAAAAATGATATTATATTGCTTCTTGCACATTTACAACACTTTCAAAGTGAAATATCCAGTGAGTGGTGCTAAAAGTTCAGTTTTGTCTGCAACAGATAAATATGAATCTACCAAAGTTTTATTACATTGGCTGTTATACATATTGTGACATTTTGGAAGTTAGTTGATGTCCGGTGAGTGGCACTAAAATAACGTACCACCTACCCTAAATCGATAGTGTTAATAAAAGCAAACATAAGATTCAGTGCCATTTAAGCTTGCATCTAAAAGTTTTTCAGCTCTTTTATTGTGACTTGTCTTTCGCAGGACTCGCAAGTGCAGTACTGTACCAGGTGACCTACCAAGCAAGTTTACTAACTGAGAAATTCCATGTGGGACTGGTGATGCAAATGTCCAAATATCTTAGTTTTCAAATCATGCATAAGTCAAAAGTGTTTTGAAGTCATAAAGTACTGTGCAAGGAAGCACATGAAAAATATCTTTATTAAAGGGGTCATATGATGCTTTTTTAAAGATCATTATTTGGTGTGTTTGGTGTAACAGAATATGTTGACATGCTTTATTGTTCAAAAAACACATTATTTTTCGAATACTGTACATTATTGTAGGTCCTCTATGCCCCCCGCCCCCTCCTCTCAAACGCTTTTTTCTTACACATCCATCCCTTCCGAACAAAAGCCGCAGTCTGCCCTCGATTGCCCCAGCTGACTCCAGTTGCATTGTGATTGGCCAAAACACCGCAAGCACTCGTCGGAATTGTAGCGCCCCTTACCATAATCGCGAGCTTCATGTTTAAAAATAAATGTAAAGACAGAGCCCGAAAGGGGAACAGAGTCGCGTGACAGACACAGTGATGAATATGTGTTTGCAATACACAAGCCACGGTTAAGACAGTTGACTCCACTGTGATGTGACCTCTCTCCTCCTCCTCACATCATTCCCCTCTTCTCTTCTCTCCCCCATCGCACGAAAATGCGCAAAACTCCGCATTTGAACAGTCAATAGCAAATACTTAAACTAATAACAAAACATAAAAGTGGCTGATTCAGAAGTGCCAGATTGTCATAGCAAAGTCAGAATACCTCCTCTTCCTAGGTCACGAACGGTCCGCCATAAAATGCATTGCTGTTCTGTTGTAAGTAATCTAAAGATTCCTAAATGCATCTACTTTTCGGAAGGCCAAATAAAGTGCTTTTGCTTTCGCATTGAAACACACAGTGCCTCCCTGACATGCTGCTTCAACACTTAACTGCGGTTACGGGGGGGAAAACCACGCCTTTCTTTCTTTGTGTGCACATTTGGTCGGCATTATGCTAATATTCCCACATACTGACGTAGGTATGTGGGGGCGTGTTAAAACAAGCCGTTTTAGGGGGGCGTGGCAAAGTCTTAACTTTGATAAAGAGTATCTCTTTTGTTTTGAGACTTTAGTTTTTGCAACTTTAGGGATCTTTTCTATGCACAATCAGCTTGTAACACTCCAAAGAGAAAGGAAAACTTGAAATCGCATCATATGACCCCTTTAATCAATAATCTGCTCCTGTAATCATTATGAAAATGAATGAATACATTTACGTAGAGGCACGTTTTTCTAATGAGCCTATGCTGCAGATAAATGTACAGTCACAACAATTTAACGAAGAAGAAAATAAAGAAGAACAAAAACAAAAACAAGACAACAAAAGACTTGGTTGACATTTTTGCTATGTGTTCCCTATGTAAAGCCTGCCAGATCTGCTCTCAGTGCAATTTGATGGAACCTGATAAGATGTAAGTGAAGGTCCCAAGGGCTCTGCATCTTCAAGAGTTAAAACGCTAAATGATAGATGTTCCTCGGCCCTATATGCTCACCACATCCACTCAGGCAAACTCAGTCCTTTCATTCCTGTCTCTATATTTCACTTTTCCCCCAGTCCCTGCAGACCTAATGTAGCCTCACACAAACTCTGGTAGAGGACACACTCCACTGACCATTCACACAGATAGACCGCCCCACCAGAGTGCACAAAACCTCCTGCATATAGAAGCCTTCCCTTCTACAGTCACATATGTGCCAATAGCACACTGTTCTAGAATTGTATCCATGAGGTGAAAAAACAGCTCTTAATCTCAGTAGGTTACTCTCTCTGAAATGAAACTGTCACATTAGGTTAAATGTTTTTCTAACATGTTTGGACATGCTCTTTAACTTCTGTTAAAGAGCGACTGGTGTAATGCAACAGTTAATGCTCGGAAGGTTGCTGGTTTGATTCCTCAAGCAATGAGCCATTGTGCACTTGAGAAAGACACTTCGCCCCTAGGTTACTCTAAAGGAATTGGCCTGTAATAAGTTCAGGGTAACATTGTGTGAACCTTGCAAAAATCAAACTGCACCAGCCCTGCTCATTTGGCAATAAAAAAAAAATTCTGTTCAGTTTTGTTGTGATTTTATTCAAACATTTAGACTAGGCCTGGGCGATAAAACGGTATCGATATTTATCGACGGTACACCTTCTTCGATAACGATAGAAAAAATGTTCGATATAGCGCACGATATAGGCACTTGCTATGAGTGATGCAGACAGCATACACAAACACGAACACATGCTGAAATTAGTGCTGTGCCTGCCTGTGATGAGGAGGTTGTAAATAAACAATGAATATTAGTCAAATTTAAAATAAACATTTGAATTTGAATGTTAGGTGGTTCATCATGGAAGCGTCATCAGTGGCGCCACGAGAATGCGGTAAAAGATCATGTAGTTGACGTTTGTTGCTTTTAAATTGTTTTGTGGGTGGGGTTGTTAGTCGTAGCCCACGAGACGCACAACGCTGTTGTCGTATTCCATTCAAAATATTAGAGAAATATAGAAGCTCAATGCGGAGAAGATATTGTTTAGGTTAAAACCAAAACCAAGCCATCCGCACAGATGTATATTCAGCGCATTTTCTAGACGGACAAATAGGAGTGCTGCACTCGCGTCACACAAGAGATGTAGCCTTGCAAAGTTAAAACAGTTTAAACTTTAGAAAACACGTCACGAATTTGTGAAGGTTTATTCCATTTCACTGCGTCTCATATGTTTTTAAATGCCGTCTGTGTGAATGGTGCGTCGGCTCCTTGGAATTTTTAAGCAATACGTGATGCTGTTTTGTTCATAATTGTTTTTGCAATTTACGAAATTATATTTGATTTTTATGATTTAATTTAGACGTAATGCACGTTTTTTTATAGACGGTTACTTCCTTGCGTTGACAATTTTAAATATTCTGCAATTAGTTTTGGCTCTTTTCCCCCCCCGCCCTCCCTGTTGCTTCGTCGGGAGACAGACCAAAAGTTCCTTAAGCCATTTAATCTGCATATAACAACCATTAGAAAGAATTTAATTAATTGTTAAATTTTTTATTTGTGTTTTTGATTGTTTAAAACCAAAATATTTTGTTGTGGTCTCATACTGGTGTAATTTAAAAAAATACCAGTGGGTTAAATTAAAAATTTTTTCTATTGCCCTTGTTTTTAAAAAAGGGTATAAAAAAAATTTTCCAATAATTATCGATACCGAAACGATTGAACCATTATAATCCGTTGATACATTTTTTTTTAGCCATAATATCGCCCGCCCCTAATTTAAGACTTATCAACAAGAACACAGTTGTAAGGGCCCTAACTTTGACTTTGACATTGATGATCAGAACGGCCCACGTTATCTTACCACCCTTAAAATGCTTTGGGTTGTGTAACGAATGCTCATCTATGGATTCGTACAATGTTAACATATTTTTTCCTTTGGGGTCTAAAATCTGGCTACACACATTGTTTGCTCCACTATTCAACAACATTTGTGTCCTTGGCTAACGGGCCAAAAGATACACAGACAGTGGTAAGCATGTACGATATGCTGGCCGCTTGCTAAGGTCAGGCCATACCATACAGTAAATTCCGGTAGGCAAATTTAGAATGTGGAGCTGGGGTAGGTTGGAGGGTTTTTTTCCACAAGAGGAACATGCTGAGGACCAGTTTTACGGGAAAGGCGGGGGCCACACACTTGAGACGGGGGGCCCCGTTCGAGGCTTGTTGCCATATATATGATATTTTTGTTTTTTTAAATCGTTCCCCTACAAGTGTGTGGTCTCGCTGTCTGGTTTTTGAATCATCTAGCGTTCACATTCCAGGATTATAAGGCTAAAAATCAGTTCAGCCATGAAACCCTAGATGGCGAAACACAATCACATCATTTAGTACATGGCACAGGCTGACTGGCCTATTCTAATTTTGCAGCCAATGAGATTGCTTCTTCAACATTTAAACAGTTAAATTAGGCCTGGGACACACTAGATGTTTTAATGTTGAACAAGCAATCTCATTGGCTGCAAAATTAGAATAGGCCAGAGCTTTTATAAGGCACACTTATGTAACCAGACACATTGCATCAAAGTCAGCTACTCAGTTTGGAACTGTTGATTTTTAAATGTATGTCATCTTAGACTGAGACAAGAAACACCAAGACTTGCAACACTTCTGGGCACCATATGACTGTGAAAAAGAAAGAACTAAATACAAAACACACCAGAAAATCTGTAGGTTTTGAGGGGAATGTTGGCACTTCTCACATACTCCTCATAAAGAAAGAGAAAGGATGTAGTAGAGGGAGAACTTCCACATGAAAGACAGAGGAAGTCTTTGAAATCACACCTGAGACCTAGTAGGGTAGGGGTTGGGGTGGAAAGCTCATCTCACATGCTACTCTTCCTCTTTTTAAACAAAGAGTGGAGCAACACCCTCCCAGTGCTTTTGACACAATTAACAGTTATCATATGAAATAATTCACCTTGCACAGGTTTCCAAGACATTAGTCCAGAAGTAACTTCAAAAATAAAGCCATCTTCTGCCCACATCAGCCCATTAAAGGTTGAAGGTGGATCTCATGGATACAAAGAGTTATTTTATCCAGTCTCTATTCTAGATCTCTGGAGGATGTATTGCCATGGTAACACAAAGTACCTCTAACCCTAAAAGCACAGAAAGCTTAAGGGCTTGAGGAGCTCTGCTAAGGCCAGAAAAAGGTCTGCGGTGTCCAAACACATTGGGGTGAATTTGCTAAAAAGTTGCACCACTTCAGGGTATGGATGCCGAAATACTAGAGTACAGCAGAATATTAAAGCTTAACAGTATTAATAATTAGAGTATTAAAATAGAGTAATTGTCATTCTTCCTAACGCAAAATAAGCATTTTATTGTGCAAGTTTCGTAATCTTATTTGCTTGCCGTAATTAACAATAAAACTTTTAACCGTTACATCAAAGGCTGCATCCAAAATTTCATACTCTCTAGTAGATACTTCTTTTAATTTAAAAGTATGTTCTAGTATGAATGAAATCCAGACGTACTACATGCGTCATGTTGTCACTGTCATGTGACATATGGTGTGAGCGTCGCTTCACTTTCATTCACAACTCCTCTCCTGTGGCCTCATGGCATTTTTACTGTTTTAACGGAGTTTTAAATTGAATAATTTGAAGTTGGACATTCTGACGGTAAACTAGGTAAAATCATCCAAAAGTTGCATATACAATACAATGCACAACAAAACCCTATAAAGATAAAGTTTAAACAGGAAAGAGGCCGATGAAGTTTCCACTCCATGTTCAGCTGCCAGTTTGATATTCAAACCACATATGATGCTGTTCACCTTCTAAACTCACGATCAAACTTAGATCATGTTCGTCAGAAGCCCTATGTTGCTCTACATGACATATTTTCTGCCATGAATGAATCATTAAAGGGTTCACATTGTGGAACACAGGATTTTTCTCGCTCTGTTCAGGTTTGAGTTTGACGTCTCGTAGGGATGCTCTAATGCTCACAGCACATCTCCCTCAGCAGTCAAAACTGACCATTTAAACATGCTAAACTGTAAAACATCTTGTTCAGAAATAAGCATGATCGTGACATCACAACCATGAACTCATTAACATACATTATCATTCAAATGAGACATAAGATTATTAAAATAATTTAACTGACCCCAAACTAACAATATGTCAAGGAGGTAAGCCAATTTTATCAGAGGTCATTTAAATATAAAAGTCTTGAAGATGCAATGTGCTATTTAATTGAGTCAAAAACAGTATTTCTTCATAATTATTTGATTGACTTAATGCCATGCTGTCTTCACTGGCTAGTTTGATGGCAAAAATACAGGTAAAAATATATGTTGTCTGATTTTCCAGTAGTGTCAGCTGAGGGGGAGGGGGGGGGACTATTTCCTCCAGGACTTGAAAACCACCACAGTCCAATAAAACATGTTGCAGAGGACTGACATGAGACTCAGTCTCATAATGGAGGCCCTCAGCTGAAATTTGAAACTTGTGTGGTCTAGAGTCCGGAGTGGCCTATTCGGCAGTAAATGATTTTGTCCCAGCAAATGTTGAATTGAAAAAATATAAATAAAAAATTCTTTAATTGAGGCTGGATGTAAGTGTAATGACTCACAAATGTAAGTACACTTTTTGATATATCCTACTTTTTCTCAGCCTGTTTAGGAGTGTTTATGGATAGTCAAGAAACTGATCTCACCATTATTATTAAACGAGTGAGGTTATGTAGGTGGCACTGTTATTATGTTGTCAGCAGGCTAGTGGTGCTCATCCATTTGCATTTCCCCCTCAGAAATATCCTCCCGTTCCAGCTTTTATCTCTCCGTCAGGAAGATCAGTGTCAGTGCCTGCGATGCGGTCAGGGGAGGCTGTCAAAAACAAGCAAAAAAAAACCCAGAGCAAAACATTGCAGTATCACAAATCATCACGGCTTTGGCTACATGCTAGTCACTGCCCAGAACACTCAGCTACTAGATTAAAAATTCAGTGAAAATGCCTCAGCCTTAACACTGGGGCTATATTCATATATCAATGTGACAGATCAGAGAGAGAGAGAGACTTGCTGGCATTTTTTCCGTGACAGTTTCTCCCGATCCTGTTCATCAAGACAGCCCTGCTGTGGGCTGTCCGGCCTGGTTTGTGTTGTCCCTGGGAACTATTTCACAGTTTCATGTGCAGCGAGTTACAATCGGCCAACAAGAAGCTAAAGCCCAGCACTGAAAACCAGTTAAGAGAGAATGGAGCGCGTCTTGTATTCATACTTTTGTTTCACAGCTGACTCAAACCGAGTATGCTATTGTGGGGGTGGGGGTTCCCCCCCCCCCAAAAGATGACACACCTCCAAATACAGCTGTGAGGTTTTAGAAAGCCTAAACATCCAAAGTGATTCATTGAGGCGGCTTCATTTAGATGCTAAAAAATGTTTAGATTATTTGTAATTGTCCTCGCTTTAACCACATTTCTGTTGAACAATGCAGTGGTGTGAAGTAACAAATTACAACTACTCACGTTACTGTAATTAAGTAGTTTTTTTGGGTACTTGTACTTTTTTTGAGTATATTTTAAAAAGCTGTGCTTTTACTTGTAACTTAAGTACAAATTAAGCAAAATAAATCTACTTCATTACTTTTAAATCACAGTTCGTTACCGAGTACGCTCACAATTTGAATTGATATTCAAACCTCTGATGGCACTTCAGTAGCCAATAAAGATATCAGACCGAAAGCCCTGATATCTGAACTGGGAAAAGCGCCGCTGCAGCAGGAATTGAAGAGCTGATCAGACGGTGAGGGAGCTCAGTGTAATTTATGGACTCAAAGTTTGGAGAAACAAACTACATGGTAGTGTTATCATAAATATCTATATTTTGATACCGATACTGAAATATCTGAAACGGTCCCATTTCTCATTTTCCACAGTTGACTATCGTTTATACAAGCTGCGTCTCTTTTTCCTCTCTGACTGAGTTTGACTATAGACTGTATAAAAACATGGACATAGTGTCCGTGACGTCAACCGTAGTTTTCCGAAGAGCGTTTTTGAAGCTCAAAGTGGCCGTATCTCTATCAAATAGGCTAATCCCATACAATGAACTGCCGGTCCTCTCACTTTCCTATATTGCTTGTGTGCAGAACTGTGGGTCCAATCGCGATCGCTTCCTGTGCTTTTAAAGTAGAAATTATTTTATCTTTGCTCCGGATTAACACTTTTGTCCCAAAGGTTATCAGAATAGATTCCACGCCTGACTGATGACAAATGCCTAACTCGTAAAATGTTATTGGTGTAAGTGAAAAGCACCTGACAAGTCTTTTTTCAAACATCAAGATGAACACTCATTTCTTTAACATGTAATTTATGCTAGAAATTTTTTGACAAATGGATATTTTGTATGATTTTGGTACTATAAATATATGTTCGCCCCCCCCCCCCCCCCCCCCCCCTATTCGTCTAACTGCATCACTAACATTGTACCAGACATTACAGTTCAAACAAGCCAGCTGATGTTTTTTCCATTTATTAAAAATAGGCCTAACATATATGGTCTCTTAAGCACTGCTTATAAAAATTCAAAAAGGTGTTTGGCATATTGAATACCTCAAACCTGAATGTGAGATAATTTTTTTTTTTAATAAATTTGTCTACTGAACTGTTACTTGTCCCTTTTTTTGCTAATTCAATTCCGTTTGAAATCAAATTTGAAATTCACGTCCCTTGGCGGTAACTTTTTTTTTTTTTTCCTCCGTCCGTAATCCTGTAATCAAAACTGAAAATTGGGCCTTTAGCTCCGCTCCCCAATGGCGTTGTTTTTTTCTGGTTTTCTGATGACGTCCCATGTTTGATGGCTTATTGGGAAAATCCTCTTGTTAAGTAAGGGTTAAGTTGACGTAAGGACTGCTGTTTCCGGGTCTATGCCTCTACCCATTTCACTTGAGAATACTATCTCAACAGCCCTTTATGAGCATTATTTAATTAATATTACATATTTAAGCTAAGCATTTAAAAATTTGCTGTGCACTACAGTCTCTGTGCTCACAGTGTCTCAGACACTTATTTTAGCTGAATCACTGTCAGGCTATCTGGGATTTCAGTATGGAGATAAAGGAGATATAATTTTTCAGTATTACATGACATCGTGGGAGTTTATTAGCATTAGAGGCTTTTGCATCTGAACTCTTCATATGTAACCTGGAGACATTCCTTTTCAGGAACTCAAGCTGCGTCGAAACGCTTTAGGAACAAGACTACCCACTACGCCATTCAAGCAAGTCCCTGTCCAGTGTGTATCTAGCGAGCACATCAAGACCAGAGAACTTGGGACCCAGGTGTAGATGTCAGGTCCAAATTGTAAAACCGTACAAATGTGTGCGGAGAGGACCAGCCCACTGCAGCACAAATGTCCTGCAAGGCCACAACCAAGCTGAAAGCCTTGGAGGCCGCCATACTCCTAGTTGAATGCGCTCTGACCCCGACGGGTGACTGGAGGCCAGAGGACTCATTGGCCAGTGTGATGGTCTCGACCACCCACCTTCTCATAGTTTGCTTATAGCTAATATCAACCAATTGTCGATGTGGTTGAGTATGCGGATGCCCTGGAATCGCAGTGGAGCCAGTGCAGCATCCACACACTTGGTGAAAGTACGGGGTGAGAATGACAGGCCGAACGGATGAACCCAATACTGGTATGCTTCGCCCCCGAAAGCAAACCTCAGGAACTTCCTGTGTTGAGAAAGAATGGATACATGGAAGTATGCGTCCCTTAGATCGATCGTGACAAACCAGTCCTCGGACCTGGTTTGAGACACGATCTGTTTGATAGTGAGCATCTTGAACCAAAACCGTGTGATAGCGTGGTTCAGTAGATGTAGATCTATGATCTGACGCAACCCTCCATCCATCCTCAGAACGATGAAGTAACGGCTGTAGAACCCTGAGAGGAGGAACACGTTCTATGGCCCCCTTCCTCTAGAGAGTATCTACTTCTTGTTCCATTTACCAGAGCCTGCTCGGGGCCCACTTATGTAGGAATAACCCCGTTGAAGCGAGGTGGGCGAGAACCGAACTGAATTCTGTAACCTCTCACTACAGTGTGCAGGACCCCATTGTGAACACAGCTGGGGAATTTTACTCAATCGATCTCACCTGTCCTGAAGCAACCAGGGGTTGGCAGGGTAGTAGGGGACTCCCCAGGCACTGAGGAGGATCGGGCACCGTATACCGAGGTGTGTACCCCCGGGGGTACGATGGAATTGTCATGTACCGCTTTGGCCGAGGCCCTCTTATACCAGAATATAGGTTCGCATATCTGGCTTTCTGTGTAGAGGACCCCCGACTGAGATGCCCGCTCCGCCATCCCTTACTTCTGGTGGAGGGGGACAAGGTCACACACTCTGTTTTTTCTGGGACTGGCAATATGAGGAGCGGGTGGCTGGGAATTCTCCCACTCAGCAAGTAAAAACAAAGACCTGGGAACACTGGAAGGCCGCTGCCTGCTTCTTCCGCCCTCCTGAAACCTCCTCGACAAGAAGTATCTACTGTTGCCGCGAAGACGCCAGATAGCAAATAGCGGCATCCCAGCATAAAAAAATCCTGTCCTCTCTTGTAGCTCAACAGATTCACCACGGTGCCCGAGGAACCGCTGAAATGCTCGTCCAGTTTTTTGCTTTGGGACGGGCGGGCTTCCGATCCCTGAGAGGTCAGAGAGCTCACAATCATACAGTCAGCCCCCTCAAGAGCTGACTATGCATGCTCCGCTCCCAAACAGACGATGCACAAATCGTGTGTATCGTCACATCACCCCGCTCGTGAAGTCTCGCGTCTCTTTTGGACTGATTTCATTCATGCTTCAGAAAGTGGTCTCGCCGGGGCGTTCCCAAAGCATTTTGGAAGGGGAACCCCATATATAATATACATGAAGTTATCCCATAGCAGATATATATACAAGTGGAGCTGGAAAGGGTGGAGGGTTCTGAAGCGCGCTGCAACTACTACAGTAAGCACTAGCCGAGTATCTGAATTTTGAGCAGCAAGCCCATTTAGCTGTGTCATGTGAATAATGATGCGATTATATCAGACTGAGTTAGAACCTATCAGCTTTCTAGATAAAGAGTTTCAAGAGTGTCTTGACAGAACTTTGTATGTGTCTGATTAAGTGATATTCAACAGTGACATAAGATACACAGATGCTGCACAGAAATTACTATAAAGTTACCATTACACACATATAATACATAACCTCTCTCTGCTGTAGACAGATATACACACTCATGCAAACATGTGAACCCACTGACACTCTCACACTGAGAATAACACTCTACGGAGACCCTTACAAATGGGAAGCAGAGATAAAGGCCTGTGACCAAAGAAGGCTGCTGGAATAACGGAGGAGAAGAGGGAGGAATCTGCAGAGGGATAAGGAGGGAGAATAATTGGGTGTTTATTTCCACCATATCTGCTGTAGCTCTCTCCTCCTCTCTGCATGAGTCTGCGACACACTGAAGATTTGAAAGAGAGACAGCTGGATCATACTACAGCAAACAAGTGAAAGAGAATGAGACCCAGCTCAATCCCAAAATCCTCTGCTCATCAGGTTACTCAGATGTTAGTCTTTACCAGCTCTGAATACTTACATGAGTTTCTACCTGTAGGGGATCTCCTCAATTAGAATTCCGCTTGTAAGGATTTCCTTCAACCATTTTTCTCCTTAAACCTTATTAGAAGAAATAAAGTAGACACGGGCATTGATTCGATAAAGGTCTTGGACGAATTTGAGAAATGTTTGAGTTCATATTGAGAACTTTTGATTGCACGCTTTGGTATCAGAGTTTGTGTAAAAAAAAAGTATTATCCATCCCTTATTATCCTTTATACTTGGTTTTATTTTCTCAATTAAACACTACTGTTCAAAAGTCTATTATGCTCACCAGAGATGCATTTATTTAACTAAAAATACAGTAAAAACAGTAATATTGTGAAATATTATTACAATTTAAAGTAACCGTTTTTCTATTTGAATATATTGAAATGTTATTCCTGTTGATGCAAATCTGAATTTTTTCTTCAGTGTCCCAATCAATGAATCATTCTTTGGCTGCTCAGAAAGCCTATTATGATCAAAAAATAATAAATAAATGGAGCCCCTTAATAGTAGGCTTTGTTTTTCCATTTTTACATTCAATCTCATTTGCTGTCTGGGAGAAAGATTAATTGAGATATTGAAGTGCTATTTCTTGCTTATGATTTTTCTTAACGATAGCTTCATCCCCCTCCCACTCTGTTTCTTAACGCATTCATGGTGAACGCCCACCATCCTTACTTACCTGTTTCCCTACAGCCCAGTTATTCCGCATTGTTTTTCCTGCCCACAGAATCTTTTCCCCTTAATAGTTTTTTGCATCTACAATGCAGTGACTGGATGAGGGCGGTCCCCCGGAACGGAACAAAGGTTGCCAGACAACAAGCCTTGTTTATCGTCCTGAGATAAATTTCCGTAATATGGTAATAAATTTCACCGTAGTGGCCAGGCATTACGAGCACAACGGGCAGGCCATTTTTCCTCCCGAGTTTGTTATTAGGTGTGCACAGCCAGCCAAGCTCCTCCTGTTTTTCTGAATCAGACAGGAAAGAAATGAAGATGGATTGGCTCTGAGGACCGTCTGAAAACTTTTCACACAATTAGGTAATTTCCTTAAGTTTCAGCATTATGCAACCATCACCAACCATTTCCACCAGTTTGGTGGCCAATGTTTTAATCTTCCATTCGGTCTCTAGTGGTGACAATGAAGCTAGAGGGGACGACCCACGAACCATATATAACATGGAACGAATATGGACAGATAGAGAATATTATTTTCTGGCGGAGGTAAATTGAACCTTGATACACTGTCTACATTATCAAGTTTGGGGCCAAATTCCGTATGGATCTCGGAAAACTGGCTTACTTTCAAGTCACGAGTTTGAACGTGAATTGAAAATTTTGAACTTTGAATTTATTAAAAAAACTGTAGGTCCTTTACTGATGATTTCAAAGACTTGAACAAAAAATTGTAGTTAGCAACGGAATCCACTACATTACAACGTTTTTAGTATTCCTTTTTTGATACTTTTTAGATCGCTTTTTTTTTGTTTTTTGGCCTACCTCCATTAATCCACATTGATTTAAATAGGATAATCTTTTACCATATTAAAATAAAAAGACAAAGAGAAATGCAATCTATTACATTCATTCTTATTAACAACATGAAGTACATAAAAACATTACATTATGTCAAGTTTTCCCAAACTGGGGTTCTTGAAGGAACTGCAGGGGACTCATGAATTTAATGAAAATCTAATCATCAATTAAATCATAAACAAACAATAACACTTACATTTAACTGCATGTCATTGATCATTAACCAAAGTCAGGGAACTGTGAACATGCAAATGTGTCGTTTAATTATTAATATATTACCTTAAAATCTCAATACTTCAAGTAAACACTGTACATTAGGTGAAAGAGTTTCAACTGACCAAAAAGTTTGTGAATGACTGCATTATATGTAAATATGAAATAACGTCTCTAGGTTACGTATGTAAACATGGTTTTCCAAAAAAGGGAACGAGACCCGCTGCTGCTGCGTCGAGACCGCTTTGGTAACGCCCTGCCCGTTGACCCCCAAGCTTTCTGAAACACGGTGTCAAATCCGTCCATGAGCAGCAAGAAACGTCACGAGCAGGTGACGTAAGCACCAGAAAGCCATCAAGGCACATCCGCCGGGCGCAAACCAGGCTTTCTCGATGAAGTAGCGCCTGGTAGGGTGCAGGAGTATGGCAAAAAAAAAGAGACGCAGCCTCTCGTTCCCCTCGGGAACCATTGTTTTTTTACATACGGTAACCCTAGTAGACCGTTCCCTTCAGGAACGCCGAGCCTGTGTCCAGACCCGCTTTGAAACGAGAATACCCACTGCGCCATAATTACCAAGTCCCTGCCTGGGTGTGTAATCCTATGAGCACATCACGAAGAGAGAACATGGGAACCTGGGGTAGAAGCCAGGTCTAGGTTGTAAAAGTGGACCAAAGTGTGTGGAGAGTACCAGCCCGCCACAGCACAAATGTCCGGCAAGGCCACACCCAAGCTGAAAGCCTTGGAGGCCGCCATACTCCTGGGCGAGTGCGCTCTGACCCCCATAGGTGAAGGGATTCCAGAGGACTCGTAGGCTAGTGAGATAACCTCGACCACCCACCTACTCATAGTCAGCTTGGTCGCCGGAAATCCCTTCTTTAGCGGACCAAAAACAAACAAAAAGCTGACCTGCCTTACGCGACGGGGCAACTCTGTGCGCGTAAGCGTCCAGTGCTCGGACTGGACAGAGCAGATTACGCCTTTCTTGGCCTACTTCATGGTACGGAGGAGGACAGAATGCCTTTAGTATTATGGGCCCTGGTGAAGAAGTGGGCATCTTAGGGACATACCTGGCCCTCGGGTTAAGGAATGCCCTAACCATGCCTGGAGTGAACTCCAGCAATGAAACAGAGAGTGCCTGAAGATCCCCGATCCTTTTTTAGTGAGGAAATAGCGAGGAGAAAGATGGTATTGAGCTTGAGCAACTTGACCGAAACTTCTTCTTTGGGTTCAAATGGGGCATTGCATAAGCCCTCAAGAACCACAGCCAGGTCTCATGAGGGCACTTTGGTGCGCTGTACCGGCCTCAGCCTTAGGGTGCCACGGAGGAAACGAGTGGCATGTGGGTGTCTTCCCAATGATTGACCAACCAGAAGGGCGTGGTAAGCAGTTAAGGCCGCCACGTATACCTTCAGAGTGGAGGAGATAACCCTGCGGAATCGCTCCTGCAGAAACTTCCAGAACTTGTACCATTTGGGCAGTTTGACTGGGTTCATGTAGTCGCTGTCCCCGCACCATGAGCCTAAAAGTTTCCAACTTCAAGGCATTAATGTTTCCTATGGCGGGAGCTCTTGGACTGAGTATACTCTCAAACAACCTCAGATTAAAGACCAATGCTAGAGCTGTGCCCCCTCCAGGCCATGCCCCACAGCTTTCCATACTCCGCCGATTGATGTAGAGAACCACCGATGTGTTGTCCTGTGGCGGACAAACCACAGAATGCCCCTAGGTTCTGGAGGAAGTGTGTCCAGAGCTCCGACATACGGCCACATCCCCGGCAGTTGTGTGCAAAGAGATGATCCTTCCCCACAGACCCTGGGCCAGAGCGCCACTCATGGACCGCTCCCCCAGCCCCATAGAGAGGCATCCGTCGTTAGCGTTATGCGACGACAAGGAGCCCCTAACGCCGGGCCTTGAACCAGGAACCAACGTTTCTTCCACATGTCCAATGCACGTAAGCATCGCCGCGTGACCTTGGTCATGCAAAGCGGATTCCCCCTCGGGAAAATCCTTTGGTTCTGAGCCACAACTGCAAGGGTCTCATGTACAGCAGGACAAAAGTAACTACGTTGACCCGCTGCATCCAATGCCCCACCCCTCATAAACGTTGTGACAGTGAGGAACTGGCCCTTCCCTCTTAACCCTTCGTGACTGTTCGGAGGATGGACTCGAGTCGAGAGGAACAGACGTGCCTGCCAATCGAGGGTTGAGTCCCCACCACGCCCTAATAAGTGTTTCTCTGTAGTGGAGCAAGAACAACTCTGCGTCTTCTTGTCCGTTTTGGGGTCTTAACCCCAGCTCTTTCATTTGAGTGAGAACAACATCTTGATGTCGAACCGCCATTTGCTCCGATTTAGCTAGTATCAACCAATCGTCAATGTAATTGTGTATGCGGATGCCCTGGAGTCGCAGTTGAGCCAGAGCAGCATCCACACACTTTGGTGAAAGTGTGGTGAGAGTGACAGGCCGAAGGGAAGAACTCTATATTGGTATGCTTTGCCCCCCGAAAGCAAACCTCAGGAACTTACAGTGTTGAGGGAGGATGGAAACATGGAAATAAGCGTCTCTGAGATCAATCGTAACAAACCAGTCCTCGGCTGGATTTGAGATACTATCTGCTTGATAGTGAGCATCTCAAAGTCGTTTGATAGCGTGGTTCAGAAGATGGAGATCTAAGATCCGACGCAACCCCCCCATCCTTCTTCGGAACGATGATGTAACGGCTGTAGAACCCGGACGCTCGCGAGAGAGAGGAGGAACACGTTCTATGGGCCCCTTCCTCAAGAGAGTAGCTACTTCTTGTTCCATTACCAGAGCCTGCTCGGGGCCCACTAGTGTGGGGGTGACCCCGTTGAATCGAGGCAGATGAGAACTGAACTGGATTCTGTAGCCTTTCTCTACAACCTGCATTACCCATTTTGATATATTTGGCAGAAGTTTCCACGCTGCAAGAAAATCTACTAAGGGAACCAACCTCTCGTGGCTGGCCTCTGGTTTTATTAGAGGATCCAGTTCGGTGCGCTGAAGCAGATGACCGGCAGGGAACAACTTACCCGACTGCTGTAGCACCCTCACTTTGAGGGGGCGAGCTCTCCCGTGCCGAACCGTTGCCTGGCGGCAGCTGGGATTTTCGCTCGTCAGAGCTCACTGAGCCCTCAAGCACCGAGGTGGCAGGGGTATCAACGAACCTCCGTGAGGGCGCTGATGAATAACCGACCCGAGTGCTGTAGCCACCCCATCCCTTAGGGGACTAGCTCTCCCCGTGCCGTACCGTTGCTGGGCGGCAGCTGGGAATTCGCTTGCCGGAGCTCACTGAGCCCTGAAGCGCCGAGGTGGCAGGGGTATCAATGAATCTCTGTGAGGGCACTGAGGAGGATCGGGCACTGTATACTGAGGTGTTATCTTTTCCTCTCCAGGTGGGCTGCCCTCAGGGTTCTGACAATGGTAGGACCATTTCGCCGTGGTCCTCTTAGACAAATAACGGTCCGTAGATCCGTTTTCGTTCTAGAAGACCCCAATTGAGAGCATCGCCCTGACCCCCGATCTTTCTGTGGAGGGGTGCGGTTTGCAACGCTCTGTTTTTGAGACTGGCGATATGAGGAGCTTTATGACTTGGGCTGCTGCTCGCTCAGCAGCCCCCACCCCTGAGCAGGTCAGCCTGGTATGCTTGTAACACCGCCTTGGTGTGCAAACATGCGCCAGCCTGACGTACCGCCGTATAAGCTTTCCCAACCATACTCGATGTAAGCCTAACGGGCCTGGGGGGAAGCTTCGGGGCCTTCAGGGACGAAGCTGAGGATGGGGAGAGATAGCTCGAAAACGTCTGCTCCACCACTGGCATCGCCCCACATACCTTATCATTCAGCCCCACGATGATCTTTTGAATAAATCAAGACTGTGGGGCTGTAATACGGGATGAACGGGTTTTCTCCCAACGATCTGGGGCACTCAGCATGTAAGAACGGAAACAACGGAAAGGCCCCCGTCCTGAAGGCTGTTTTGTATCCTGGATTCAGAACATGCTCTCTATTATTTAGGACGAGCGGTCCTGTTTCTAGGCGGCCCAAACCGATATTTTATTTTTGGCGCGAAACCCACCGCATAATCACGACTCACACCTCTAACGCCGGGGACTGTGGTGGCGAGGCCAACAGTCCCTCTGTCTCGACACCATCGTCACATCCCACCTTCCCTGCGAGGAAGATAATTGAAGCGTTTGGCCTTTTCTCCTCCTCGCGGGGGGGGGGGGGTGGGGGGGGGGGGGGGGGGGGCGCGAGCTAGCGTTTGAGACCGAGAAAAGGACGACCCTTCTCCGGATCCCTCCGCTAAATCCACCGCGATCGCCCAACCGACAACCGTTCCTGGCGCCGTGCCTCGGCCACAGCGGGGAACCCGCTGCCAGCAGATCGCGAGCCTGGCCGCTGTCCCATCAACGCAGCCAGGCGAGAGCGTAGCCGTTAGCGCGCGAGAGCTCCGCAGTGATGACAATCAGCTGCTGCGAAAAGCTGGCCCGTGGCATGCCGTCGCTCTAAAACAAACGAACACACAAATCGTGGTATTCCCCTGCGCCAGATTATCGTGGGCAGGAGAAAACAGCGTTTGGTTAACGCCGTCACTTCAGATACCTTTCGCATAGACTTCCATGTTTTTCTATATATATATATATGCTTGTGCGGATGGACAACAGTAAATAGACAGACACATACACCGAGCGCTACTGAAGAGCAGAAGCTGGTTTGCGCCCGGCCGGATGTTCTTTTATGCTTTCTGGTGCTTACGTCTCCCTGCTCGTGACGTCTCGCTGCTCCTTTGGACGGATTTGACACGTGCTTCAGAAACGCGGTCACGCAAGGGCGTTCCCAAAACAAATCTCGATGCAGCGCGAGTTCCTGAAGGGGAACTATGAAAATTTGTGCATTTTTAATGTGTTTTGAAAGACAAACATCTTCCAAAAACACAGTAATGCATGGTTAACCCCACCACTGCGTGAGAATTCAACATTTTTAAAAGCATACGTTCCATCTATTTATATAAGTGGTAGGCTATTTTAGAAAGGAAAATTAAAAATATGAAGAGAAATTAGGGAGAATCAATAAATTATGAATAATGTATTGCTGTTGTGTGAATAATATGTAATCATGTAATCAAAAAAGTAACTGTAGTCTGATTATGAGTATTATTCAAATGTAATTCAATCTAATTTTTTATAATCTGATTACGTACCTGAATGAAATAACATTTTACCCGACCTGTCCAATCATCACGAACCCTGTGTCATGCAATGAAAAAAGCTTGTTATTTGAGGCTTGAGTTAACAAATATCAGACCTCTGAGATTGATTATCAAGCCTCAAATAACAAGCTTTTTTCATTGCATGACACAGCGTTTTAAAAGCAAATTATTGCTTTGGATTGACTGAAATTGAATTTTTAAAGTGCATGTAAACACTTAATGAAACAGCCCACTAAAGGACAATATCTGATTATGAAAGGCAAACATAATAGAGGCACACAAAGCAATTAACATACAAGAAAGCAAAGGCGTAGGTTAGGTTTGAAAGTTGTTAAGGACATATTGAGAGGAGGCAGGAGACAACCTTGACATTATCCTTTTTAAAACAAATCAGCGATTAAAGCAATGAGTCACAAGACCTTGATCGTATTCACAAAATGCCATTGCGTGGATGTAAGCAACACTGCTGTCACATTCTCCGTCTCTTTCTCTCATCTGAAAACTTTCTGTTCCTGTGAAAGTGCAAAATAAAATGCAACCAAATCTGTCAGTGCTACTGATGTTTTTGACAAGCAGAATCTACTTTAATTTGTTTAAAAAATTGTTCAGTCAAGCAAAATTCACACTCACAACCTTTGGCACTTAAGGGAAGACGGGCTCCACTGAGCCACATCAGCTCGTGTTCAGATTTAGGGCTGACTCTCTTAAGACTAAAATCTTACTATCACCCTTATATAGACATATGCTGACCAATGAAAACATGTGGGACAACGTTTTTTGTCAGGGCGATCAGATTTTCTGAAACTTGACAGGAAACCCAACCTCAGTTATGCCAATTCAAGAAACACTTGTGCTACATCCCCAATTTGCCTACTTATACTATGCCCTAAAAGTGTACTCTTTTTGTGAAGAAAAAGTAGGTCAAGGAAGTGATCAAGGACTTGAACATGAAACGAAATGAAAGCATGAATGAACTTCATGAAGACGTAATTCACAGCGTGTTTTCCCTGATATGTAATGATAGCTGAGATAGGATATCCTATTTTGGTGTCTGAATCAAATTATTAATATTATTATTATTTGTACATAAAAAGAATATTAAGTGCAAGAGTCTATTTTAATGTTTAAAATAACTTTTGTGAAAAAAATATGGCTAAAATGCTCCATTGTCATTCAACAACATATATGTGACCCTGGACCACAAAAAACAGTCATAAGGGTAAATTTTTCAAAATTGAGATTTATACATCATCTAAAGCTGAATAAATAAGCTTTCCATTTGATGTATGGTTTGTTAGGATATGATATTTGGCCGAGATACAACTATTTTTGAAAATCTGAAATCTAAGGGTGCAAAAAAATCAAAATACTGAAAAAATCACTTTTAAAGTTGTCCAAATTAAGTTCTTAGCAATGCACATTACTAATAAAAAATTAAGTTTTGATATATTTACTGTAGGAATTTTACAAAATATCTTCATGAAACATGATTTTTTTACTTAATATCCTAATGATTTTTGCATAAAATAAAAATCGATAGTTTTGACCCATACAATGTAACTTTGACTATTGCTACAAATATCCCCCAGCGACTTAACACTGCTTTTTGTGCTCCAGGGTCACATATATAATGTAAAATGTTTATGTATTTTAATAATATATCGTATAGCTATATATCAATCTACCTATCTATCTATCTATCTATAATATATCCTGTTATCATATATAAGTGTATATAATTGTTTTAAATACAATTGGTTATATCATCACGAGTTCTAGAAACTCCCATGTTGTGCATTGTGAACCTTTGTATTATGTTGCAAAGTCATAGGAAACAGTGTGAAATTCACCACCGCAGGGAAGGGGGTCGACTTGCTAAAATTTACAAACAATCAGCATCTTGTCTGGTACCTCAATTCGAATTCAAAAATGCTATTTAATTTTCAATTCATGGTTCACAGCTGGTTGTTATGGCGACAGCCAGAGACCGAGTGACAATGAGGGAGAGTTTGTGTTATTTTTCTAGTTCTGTACTAGCACTCAGTCTCTCTCCTCTCAGCCCATCAGATAATTCCATTCACAAGCACTTGACATGAAACACGTCTGCAATAGAACAGATCTAACAAAGGCATGTGTGAAAGAATTGAAGCTCTTCTCTCCCCCTCTCATCCTTCAAATGTCATTTTCATCAGGTAAGGGGGTTTCCCTGTTTGGCCTATAACCAGGCCTATTCGTTTTTGTAGACTATTAGCGCATTTTCTTCCCTTCGGTAGTCTATAGAATTTTGTGGAAGGTGGGACCAAGAGATTTCAGAAACGGTCTCCATTTCATCTCACTGCTGTTGGGAAAAAACATGTTTCATTCCTGCCAGTGTTAAAGGGAGCATTTACTCAAAAATGTAAAGATATGTCATCATTTAATCAAGTAAGTAAATGTTGTTCTCCTGAACACACAAAAAAAATATATTTTGAAGAATCTTGGTAACCAAACATTTTGGTTCCCATTGACTTCCATAGTATTTATTTCCATACTATGGAAGTCAATGGCTACCGTCAACTGTTTGTTACCAACATTCTTCAAAAATATCTTTTTTTTGTGTGTTCAACAGAAAAAATAAACTCATACAGGGGTTGGCAGTTTTGTCTCCTTTTTGAAAGCCCTGTGAAACTTTGAGTTAAAATCTGAGTTCCCTAAGACACTAAAATGATTAGTCTAAAGAGGTTTTAGCAGTATTTGAATCCGACACTAATTTATGAATGTTAAATATTTAGCAGGGAATTGTGTAAGCCAGCTTTATGAGGGGGTTTTGTCTTATGCAGTCAGACTTCTGGCAATAAAGTCTGCTCTACATTGTAGCTTATAGGTTGCAAACTTTTGTGAGCTTTTGGTGCAGGCTTTTAACATCAGGGTTCAATTCGATTTGGTTATTGTGAAAGCAGTTTTCTGACGTTAAAACTGCAGCTATCTACAAGCAGTTTGTGTAGGTCACCAAATCCATAGACTGCACCATCTCAGCGAATCAAATCAAATAATGTATAATTAATATGACTTAAACTGTATATTCATGGATAATATTTCTCCTATCTCATGCAAGTCTCCAGTACAATGTGCTCCCAATAGACAGCTCTGCTCCAATCCAATTGCTAATCTTGCAATTACTCTGTTCATTGCATAGTTACACTTTCTCGTTCAAGCATACCTGATCTCATTTATGGCACAAGAACAGCAGTCTTATTATGAGGATCAGATTGATAACTCAGGAGGAACTCTGTGTGTTTGCATGTTCTCCCAATTCTGGTATGAGTTTCCTCCAGGCGTTCCAGAATCCCGACTCCTGGAAGTTGTGGGACAATTTTCACTATTTGCTTATTATCATACATACTAGCATATTGTCTGTATATTAGTACTTAAAAAGCACATATTTTGCATGACCATATTCTACATCCCTTAAACCTACCCCATACCTAAACTAACAACTACATTACTCACTATTATTGAGCAGCGAATTCATTGTCGTAGTTAATAGTGTGACCTGAAAAAAAAAAGTTATTTGAATTGTTCAATGAAACATGCATGAAAGGGCCAGTAAATGATCTAGATCTGTTACTATGACGATTGAAGGACCTTCTCTCTACATAAGTATTATGTTATAACATAGACACAATTAGGAAGGAGCATAAAACAACTCGCATTAAAGGGATAGTTCACCCTAAAATTGAAACGTTCTGCTCATTTTTCTCACACTCATGTTTGGTTCCAAACGTGTATGAGTTTCTTTCCTCCTGCGAAAAAAAGACAAAAGACATTTTTGAAGATGTTGTAAACAACAGTTTTCTGGTCCCTTTGACTTCCCTAGGACTTTTCCATACTATAGAGTCAACCGGGAACCAACAACTATTTTGGTTTAGTCCCATTTCCTTCAAAGCCCTTTACAACTACCAAGAGACACTAAGCCTTTCAAAATAAACCCATTCCAAAACTGTTTCCGAAAACTAGCTTTGTCAGAGCTTCCGAGCTTAAAGCAGGTTGATTTGTGACAAAAGCGGAAAAAAAAAAACTGCCATAGGAGCAGAGGTCCGGCAGCAGCCCATTCCAAACTAGGGATGCTTTGGTGTGGCCCTCAGTTTTGAGAATAAAAATCATTGTCCCGGGGGTCCGACTGGCCATACCTTCAGTGTTTCCCTCCTACGCCCCCAAAAATGCTGGAGATAGGCGTCTTGGCGTTCCTGTGACCCTCCATAGACAAGCAGTTTGGAAAATTGAGGGATGTCAAAAGTTATCAGAAGCATTTTCCTTGACGTAGTCCAGTTATTATTTAATACACATATCCAGGCAAGCAGTGAAATGCAGCTTTCGGGATTTTCTCGTACATTTCAAAAAAAAGGTTTACCCCTCACTCGTCTCGGATGGAGTGGCCAATTTCACAGTCACGCAGAGGCAGCTGATGGGCGGCATTGCTTTTCTCTGGCTGATGTCACTATTGATTTGTGAGTGGGCTTTCCCAGCTTTCCTTGGCTCTGTGGCGGAGCAGCTCACTTTAATGAAGGTGTGAAGAGAAGAGAGAGAATTATCGAGTTTTGCGTGATTGGTGGGGGAGTTCAGGGGTCCCTGGCCCGTATTCAAACTACTTACACAATCAACCTCCAGATCCACCCTCGGATGATGAGACAAGCTTGACGAGTATCAGAACTACAAATGAGAATCAAAAGGAATGTAATGATGGAACAGCGCTGCAATCAGAGTATTTTAGTATATTTAGGAGGCAATCAGTAACCGATAATGAAAACGAACATTATGTAAATCATTCAGATTATTTTATAAAAAATCAGTCCAGTTCTGAGCAAGAAACTGTTCTCAATTCCTCTTTCTAGTCATGACTGCAATGTGCGGCCATTGGGTTGATGCAATCCTTTTACAGCATTACATCCAATGTCTTTGTCAATGAGACAGATACACAACACAGTATTTGGTTTCTGGTTGACATTTCAAAGAAACCACAAAATATATAGTGTTGCATAGTTAGAGCAGCACTTTTTCATGGCAGATAAAGGTAGAGACATTTGCATTTCAGTGCAATAGCACTTTCAGAGCTTCGTCTTGTAAAGTTTTACATCACTCTGATACTGATAAAGGGCTAAATGATGACATCTTGTAACTCTTGGTATTAAAATAGCAGCAGATGGAAAGGCAACGAATACTAGAACTCTCTCAAAAAAAATTTTTAATTCATTTTTCAACTGTTTATACTGTGGCATCAACCATAAGAGTGTGGCTGCAAAACTTTTGAAATACCCTCCATTAGGCCATGAGCGTTTCTAAGCCAGAAAAGTGCTCAGAGGAACACTAACATACAAGATCAAGAATAAAAAGGAACTTTTTTTATTATTATTTATTTATCCTCTGTATGGTAGCATACTCCCAATCACACATACAGACATTTTAGCTTCACAGTCTCACTTACATAATCAATTTGAGTGACTTAGTATACATAATTTTGGCGTGCTGTCCGTAGGGTAGGGCCTCCGAGTTCGGAATTTGTAGCCCCCCGAACCCAGAGAAACCTGTCCCATACCTGAGATGATTAAGAATATTTTAGGAGTGAGGAGTTGGGGTGGAGGAGGGATGCCAGAAAAACTGTTGTGGGACAGAGGTAAGTTGGCTGTGTATAAATGTACTATCATTCTAATTAAGTTGAATATCTAAACGTGCTCCTCACGAACTTTGCTAATAAAACATAATTTCTCAGATTCATCTGTGCTGCATGTTTTTGGTTTGTGGGGAAACTACAGCACCTGGAGGAAACCCAGACAGACACAGGAAAAACAGGCAAACTCCACTCAGCCAGTGTAACACCCCTGTGGACTGTTTGTTGTGGTTTCTTCCCCTTGTTTTGGTTTAGCCCGTCTAATTATTAGTTAATCACCTCGTTGTGCTCACCTGTCGGTCCCTCGTTGACTGTCCTATATCTGTTCCTGTCTCTTGTGTTTTAGTTTGTCGGTTATTGTGAATGTTACACCGAGTGTGTGCCTGTCTCTGCCTTGTTGTCCTACCTAATTCCTATTTTGTATCCTGTCGTCCTGAATACCCGACCCAAGTGAAGTCTAGCGCGTCCTTCCCCCTCCATACTGTCTCCCGGTTTTGTCAGTTTTTTTGTTTTTTTGTATGGATTACACCCGCCCTTTCCAACTCCTCCTGGCTGGAAGCAGGGAGACGCTCTCCTCAATCCTCCATGACTGCAATGTGCGGCCATTGGGTTGATGCAATCCTTTTACAGCATTACATCCAATGTCTTTGTCAATGAGACAGATACACAACACAGTATTTGGTTTCTGGTTGACATTTCAAAGAAACCACAAAATATATAGTGTTGCATAGTTAGAGCAGCACTTTTTCATGGCAGATAAAGGTAGAGACATTTGCATTTCAGTGCAATAGCACTTTCAGAGCTTCGTCTTGTAAAGTTTTACATCACTCTGATACTGATAAAGGGCTAAATGATGACATCTTGTAACTCTTGGTATTAAAATAGCAGCAGATGGAAAGGCAACGAATACTAGAACTCTCTCAAAAAAAATTTTTAATTCATTTTTCAACTGTTTATACTGTGGCATCAACCATAAGAGTGTGGCTGCAAAACTTTTGAAATACCCTCCATTAGGCCATGAGCGTTTCTAAGCCAGAAAAGTGCTCAGAGGAACACTAACATACAAGATCAAGAATAAAAAGGAACTTTTTTTTATTATTATTTATTTATCCTCTGTATGGTAGCATACTCCCAATCACACATACAGACATTTTAGCTTCACAAGTTCTCACTTACATAATCAGATTGAGTGAATAGTATACATATTTGGCGTGCTGTCCGAGGGTAGGGCTCCGAGTTCGGAATTTAGCCCGAACCCAGAGAAACTGTCCCATATCCTTGAGATGGGATAAGAATAGTTAGGAGTGAGGAGTTGAGGTGGAGGAGGGATGCCGGAAAACTGTCATGGGACAGAGGCAAGTTGGCTGTGTATAAATGTACTATCATTCTAATTAAGTTGAATATCTAAACGTGCTCCTCACGAACTTTGCTAATAAAACATAATTTCTCAGATTCATCTGTGCTGCATGTTTTTGGTTTGTGGGGAAACTACAGCACCTGGAGGAAACCCAGACAGACACAGGAAAAACAGGCAAACTCCACTCAGCCAGTGTAACACCCCTGTGGACTGTTTGCTGTGGTTTCTTCCCCTTGTGTTGGTTAAGCCCGTCTAATCATTAGTTAACTACCCTCATTGTGTTCACCTGTCTGCCCCCCATTATCTGCCCTATAAGTTCCTGTCTCATGTATTCTAGTATTGCTGGTTATTTTGAATGTTACCCCGAGTGTGTCTGTCTCATCTGCCTTGTT